>JARJDS010041215.1:0-98230 GCA_030264155.1 Atheta pasadenae | reverse complement strand
GAAATTGCCCAACTTTGAAGGCTAAAATAAAATACTTCGGGGATTATTTATGGATTAAATTTGGTCATACCATAAAGCACAACTTTTAAACTGTATAAGAAAAATTACGGAAGTGAATTTGAATATCATGGGAAAAAGTTATGACCAATTTTCAAAGCGGTGTTTGAAAAAAAACAAAGAAATTGCCCAACTTTGAAGGCTAAAATAAAATACTTCGGGGAATATTTATGGATTAAATTTGGCCATACGATAAAGCACAACTCTTAAACTGTACACGAAAAATTAGAGAAGTGAATTTGAGTATCATGGGAAAAAGTTATGACCAATTTTCAAAGCAATGTTTGAAAAAAACAAAGAAATTACCCAACTTTGAAGGCTAAAATAAAATACTTCGGGGAATATTTATGGACTAAATTTAGTCATACGATAAAGCACAACTCTTAAACTGTAAACGAAAAATTAGAGAAGTGAATTTGAGTATCATGGGAAAAAGTTATGACCAATTTTCAAAGCGGTGTTTGAAAAAAACGAAGAAATTGTCCAATTTTGAAGGCTAAAATAAAATACTTTGGGGAATATTTATGGATTAAATTTGGTCATACGATAAAGCACAACTTTTATGCTGTATAAGAAAAATTAAGGACGTGAATTTGAGTATCATGGAAAAAAGTTATGACCAATTTTAAAAGCGGTGTTTGGAAAAAACTAAGAAATTGGCAAATTGTGAAGGCTTAAATAAAATGCTTTGGGCAATATTTATGGATTCATTTTGGTCATATCATAAAGCACAACTCTTAAGCCGTATAAGAAAAAATTTGGAAGTGAATTTGAGTATCATGGGAAAAAGTTATGACTAATTTTCAAAGCGGTGTTTGAGAAAAAGGACGAAATTGCCCAACTTTTAAGACTAAAATAAAATACTTCGGGGAATATTTATGGATTAAATTTAGTCATAAATTAAAGCTTTATAACAAAAATAAGGGAAGTGAATTTGAGTATCATGGGAAAAAGTGATAATCAATTATCAAAGCGGTGTTTGAAAAAAACGAAGAAATCGCCCAAATTTGTATCTAATAATAACATTGCTTCACGCCAGTTCACGCGAAACACTGAATTCCTCGAAAAGGTCTATTCAGTTTGGACTCCTTATATCTATACTCCGTGGAAGCGTGGCTCAAAATCACAAGACATATAGTCCAATTTTTATAAGAAGACGTCTGAGATACATTTTGACAAAAAAAGAGGTTTCCATAATTATGAATTCAGTATTTTAACAAAATTTTTAGGAGAGTTGTTAGACGTTGATATAATTTGATGAAAATGTTTGTAATTTTATATAAACCTTTCTTGCTGGCAGTATCTATTATTGAATGTTTCAACTATAATTTACAAATAAATAATTAAATTCGCGTTTATAATGGACTTGGTTCAGTATTCCGTTAAATCAAAAACAATACAGCATTAATTCAATTTATTTAAAGTACCACACTCAGTATTGTGTCTTTTTCATAATTTATTGAGTACATATAACAAACAAAATTGTGATTAAATTGTAGCTTTGAAAATACAACGTGCGATTATCGCCATTTCATTTAATTTGCACGTCTCACAATAACTTGACAGCAATATTTTCAAAACTATATATTTTGTGATTAAACAAAACAACATAAAAAAATTACAAGTTTAATACAACGATAAATAAAAAGCGGACAATTCAAGAAATAGTTGCCCAGTTCATGAACAAATAAAAAATAAAAGAACAAAAACAGTTTACGAACATCGATTATATATTCAGGCATTTATACATCATATCAATGCAAAAGCGGAATGAAACTTCTTACTTAATTAATGCAGTTCATACATTAAGCAAACAATTTATTCTCTCAATCATTAAGTTTTTATTAAATTATGTACTCAAATTTTCTTCTGTTGGCTCACCCCTAGCTTTCTTTTCAATTGTAGTAGCCATGTACTCCCAATACTTGCTTCGGATAGTATCATATTCAGTTGCTAAATCATTACACAACTGTTTTGCTCTATCCAGTGTATATCGTGAATCACCACCACCTGAAGCAACTTGTTCATCACACATATCAACAAATAAAGCTAACAAAAACGGTGATCGGTTCCCTGAGCTATATAATTGTTCACAGAAATCAGTAACTTCTTTATTGTTGCTAAGACCACTTTTATCATATAACAGTAAACCACGCAAATAGTTCCAAGCACTTTCATTTTCCTTGGCAATGTTTATTTTCTTCAAAACATAATCAACTTCATTTTTCACTACTTCTTCAGTAAAATTAGTAGTTTTCTGAATAACAAAATAACGTTCATTCCAAGCTGAATTATTCCTGATATCATCTTGTAAAAGTTTATCAACATAATCAAGTTCATTGTCATATAAACTAAAAAAATAATTATGAGTAATTTATTTTTGTCAGAAATTCACATAGATAAAAAATAACTTACTTGAATGTTTTTATTGCCCATTGGCGGTGTTGCCAAGCATGATAATTCTTTGCATCCATATCAAGAACCCTTTCTGTAAAACTCAATTCATTTGACCCATCATTTAGCCATTCAACAATAACTTTTCTATGATACCAAACTTGGTAGTTTTTCTGATAGGACTCAATCACACTATCAATATACTCCAACTCTTCAGTTAAATCAGCTTTCATTTCTTTGAGTATATCCCTTCTATACTGCCAAACTGAATAATTTGCTGCATTTAATTCAATCGCATCCTTGGTTAACTTTAACACTCTTGGACTTTTTTCAGATATTTTCATGGCACCACGCAAGTAATCGAACACATCTTGGACTAAAACAATAATTAATAATTAGATTCCCTATGTTAACGCCGGCGTTACCATTTGAAGTATTCTAGGTTATAAGAGCCATAATAAGTACTTAATTAAGTTTTATCTTGGTATAAATATATATGAATTATCTTACATTTGGGGGAGTAAGCAATGCTTACAATGGGTTCTGCCCCATCATCTTGAGGTATTGGTTCGATATCTTTCCATTCGGGTCTGTCCCGGTAAAAAACCCATTCTTGCCCATCACTATGATCCTCATCACTACTTGCAGACATTGTTTGAAGTATAATTTGTAAATTACTAAAATTTTAACCTTATATCATCACACTTTCTACTACCCTGACGGATGAAAATCAATGGTGACGGGAAAAGTCGGGATGTTTTGATTGTAGGGATTGATTAAAAGGAAGGAAAACTCATCTGCGAATGAAGGGTGTGTGAGCAAGGCTACAGATTTCTGTTAAAGCACTCAATTGAGAAGCGGATTTTTGCAGATCATCCTGTATTTTATAGATAATTAAAGCGCCATCTGCATATTTATTTAAACATTAGAATACTGAATTGTTGATTCGTCTATAAAACACTCAAATGTTGTTTATTTCAATCAATTTTATCATAGAGCAAATTAAAATAATTCAACGCAATCACAAATATTTTATTGATACGCAACTTGTACATTTTCTCTAAACTTGAGGTATGTTGGGTTGCCTATTTTAGTAATTACATAACTGCCAATTCTGACACTTCAAAATTGTTTACAAACTTGAATAATTTTTAATAAATTTATTATCTACAATCTACAATCAATTATTTACTACCCTGAGGCCCTTTTCCTGGCACACGTTCATAATCTGCGCGTGTTGGAAAGGTTTCAATCCCCTTCACCATTGGTGTCATTTTACCACCCTTTGCATCAACTTCAATAGCATTTTGCTTTTTCATTTGCATTATTGCTACATTTTTCATTATCTCAGCTTCCTCTGGAGCATGTTTGCGTCTTCCTCTAAGCCAAGCTTCCCATTCTGCAGGCATTTCTTGATCAAAACCTTCCTCCTTCGTTGTAGGTTCAAACCACCTACTGTTTCGTCGTTTTCCTGTGCTAGAATTCGCTGGAATTTCATAATACTTATTCCCAAAATGATCCTTGCCTATTAATGTCCCACGAAATTGTCTGGGTTTGATTGAATTGATGAAATTGTTGATTATCATCATAAATATGTTTCGGGTTGGTGGTTGTGCCATAACCACAAATTTTATGAGATTTTCGTTTGGAATTGATCTAAAAGTATACACAATTTATGAGAATTACTTGGATATATATAGAAAATTAATGATATGATCTTACTTTTACTGTATTTCAATCTTTTCAAATTTTATTCCCAATTGGTGCCCAATTGTTTCAGTAACTTTGACATTGACACTTTCCACAATGACCTTAAAAGTTCTCTACAATAACTAGTTCACAACTAGTTAAATAGTTAAATTCGAAAATTTAAGATTGTATTTTTTATAAATAATTACTTTGTTTAATATTTTTATTTACAGTTTACGGATAATTTGTTTCTGATTTTCTTTAGTTTAGTTTGTTTTGATTTTGCAGGTATTATGTGTTGCCTATGACAACTGTCAACTTATCAGAATAATTTGATGTTATGTTTGATGGAAAGTAAAAAAGCATCCCGGATATTGTTTAAGAATATAAGAAATGAGTTATTTTAGCACTTAAAATAAATAATGAACTATCAATTGTGAGTATTTCATTTAAATTTCTTTAATTTATATCTGCGCATGCGTAGAGAAAGATCTGATGTCATTCTCAGGCGTGGTAAAATTATGGAAAGCAGCGAAGTGCAGCGAAGGCAACGAAGGCAAAGCGAACGTCGGCGATGGTCGCGCTGCGCTGCGGGAGTCTAGCGTAGTTAAAATTGGCATGGCTGACCACTTGGTAGATGTGTAGTGTCGGTGGTGTCGGTTTCGGTCTGCGTTTTACCTGGTATTTACACCCAGATTGCGTCCGAGTTCGGCCTGAAACAAGTGCGCGTCGGGACGCAATAAATCGACCTTGCAAATCGTATCAGACTCGCCGCATATCGCCAGGAATTGTGCCTAAATCGATGTGAACACGAGAAGAATTTCGAGATTATTGCTTCTTGCTCATAGCCGTCGAACGCGAGTGCCAGTGCGACTTAACTCCGTACCACAGCAGTGAATCGTAAATCTGAACACGGTCTGGACGCGGATGTGGATGTGAGTTTCGGGATTTGAAGGACTAATTGCTTAACAAGCACCGGATGTGTTTGAGACAAATGAGCAGGTAAGACACCTAAACCTTCTACGTCTCATTATCTAAAAGTGTTGGGCTTGTTGCACGATTCGAAGGTGAAAGAATCAGATCGAACCTACAAAACCTACAAACAAGTGCATGACATCTACACACATGCCACACATGGAAATATGTATTTTTATTATTGAGGTTTGATAAGATCCATTCATACTGCAGGACAAAGTCAGTGTTAAGTGTTAAGTCGAGGTTTATTGTCAATATTACTTAGTGTGTGGTAGAATGGAAAGAAAGCTAATAAGGTGGCATATGCAAATACAATTTGGTAATGCCTCTCGCGGCATTACCAATAGATAGAGGCACACTTGGACAGGTTGTTGGCCATAAACTTGGACAACAGACGCGACGGCCCCGACGACGTCTTGCACGTACTAATAATAACGAGGATCGCGTTGACATGTATCCGTTTTAGCATTTAAATGCAGCGCATATTTTACTTTCACATTAAAACAAACGACAAATGCTTTGCACTAACAAATGCTGGAACGCCGCCTCGTGAAAAGCAATAAATTCCTATGATATTTATCTATAAAATCGCAAGATTAAAATGTTATCACTATGAAACTAAATTCATCAAAAATATTGATTCAATATCATTCAAATTTTTGACATTATTAACAGATTTCTTTATAATTTTTTACAAAAAAAAAACAAAAAAAGGTTTGTTTCTGTGATAAATGTCATTTTATAACTCTTGATAAAATATTGTTAGGTTATGTTAGATGACACTTTAATTGAAAATAAAGTTGTACATGTAATAATTTATCATCATCAAATCCCAAAAGAATTGAATGTATTCTTCATGGTAAAAAACAGTCATATTTATTTTTGTTTTAATATGTGTATGCACAATGTATTTATAACTCGTATTTTATAACGTAACTTTCCAATTACCGGAAAATAATCGGACAATTTCGTTTGAAAACTATTTTGATTTCAAGATATAACAACACATAGGTATTCTTTAGTATGAAATACAATTTTGGATATGTTATGTCCCTACATGTTTTCCTTTCATTTGTTATATTACAGCGTTACATTTGTTATCATGTGATATTCAAACCTTGTAACATATCTAATTGTTTGTTTAATTTGTGTATAAAGAATAAACATTCAACCGATTTACCAAGCAGGGTGCCAAAAGATTAAATAACTAAGGATTGCTTTGTATATAAAGTCTAGAAATTATTATAATCTAGCATTTTTTATTGCTTTGTATAAAATATATTTGTGTATGCGCAAGGCATTACATGTGAGAAGTGTATTGTAATTGTGAATGACACAAAGTAAATAAATACAATACAAATAATTAGATTATCAAAATATGTTCAAAAGTTTAAAGAAAATTCCGCCTATATAGCTTAGTAAGTTGGTAACACGACCATATATTAACACATATTATTTATTGGCACAAGAAAATATCACTATGAAATTCTAATAAATAAATATTTTATAAAATTCTTGATGTCTTCATCAATTTTTAAGTTTTACGTTCCATAATTTTATATTTAAATGTCCAAAGAATAAATCAAACTTTCTGTATGCAAAAAACAACGTAACGCAAGTTAGATATAATACTATGCTAAGATGGTTAGTTGTATAGTAAAAAACGCATTCGGCATTCCATTAGGAAAAGTTTCGTCGTCGATATTCGATGCGTGTCGGACGCCTCACCGACTCTCTTCTCTCGGCCCGAGCTAGCGCTTCTCAACGTTCGAACATTTCGAATGTTTACAAATCAATTAGATGCATAACTAATTAGCATGTTGTGTACGTCGCGGCATAAATTTTATTATTGCGTTTCACTGGGAGGCTGTGATGCGGAATTTCAATTTATTTTAGTTTACCTAAACGCTCGTGCAATCAGAAATTTTACAAGCTAACATTGAGAAGTTAGGTGTGATATGTGCGAGATTTGAACAAATGTCAAAGACTTGGGAAAATGTTTAAACAAGTAGTCATCAGTAGTCGTATATGTACTCCTAAATCTAGAAATTACTTATCAGCTTTAACAGGAAGTGAACTCACCACAAAATATTACAAATGTTAATATTATATGTTATTTATTTCTAATGAGTCAGTTAGTTAATAATTTGTTATTAAATTTGAAATCTTGGTTTTGTGATTAAATTAAGTTTATTTATGGCACAATAAAAAAAAACTGATAGGGAATTTCCTATTTCTCTTATCATCTTTAGCGTTTGCCCACATATAAATATCTATCATCACAATTTTTATTTTGTATTCACTTGTTCCAGAGGTTACATAACACCGTAAAATACAGCTCATTCTTCCTGTATAATTACCGAACCCATATTGATGAAGTAATTGACTTTACGACAAATCTTTGAATATAACTTAAAGCAAAATGTGATTGCAACAGTTGAATGAGTTTGATGTACATTAACTTCTTCACAAATGAAGAAACTAAATTTACTTACAAGTAAATTACTTAAAAATTAAAAATATTTTATACAAAAACAATCTACCAACATGTCCTTCTTAAATAACATCAAAAAAGTCCTCCATCTTGGAGGCAATGACGCCAAGAAAAAGAAGGTCTACTCGAATGTACGACAAGACCTAGACCCAGAAGAGTTCTGGGACATGATCGGAGTTCTTGGCGACGGTGCTTATGGACAAGTCTATAAGGCCCAACACAAGCAGACAGGACAACTAGCAGCGGCGAAAATGTGTCGACTAGATGGTGAAGACGATATGGCCGACTTTATGATCGAAATTGATATTCTATCCGAGTGCAAACACATCAACATCGTCGAGATGCACGAGGCTTTTCAGCTGGGCAATCAACTGTGGATGTTAATAGAATATTGTGATGGTGGTGCCCTGGATAGCATCATGGCGGAGCTAGAGAAACCGCTGAATGAGGCGCAAATACAGTATCTGTGTCAGCAGATGACTTTGGGACTCCAATTTCTGCACAAGGCGCACATTATCCACAGGGATATGAAGGCAGGCAATGTGCTACTGACTATGGCGGGCGGCGTTAAAATCGGTAAGTGCAATTGACCTTTGATTCTTTTGATTCTCTCAATCTTCCAATTACGTAATAAATGCTACCGCGTTGTCAGATGGAAATAGTTGGCGGAATGATGAATCATTGCGCCGCCACAATCTTTTAACTAGCATGTGTTACTCACGAACAATATGGCTATAAATAGATGGGTTATTTTTTTATTAGAGAATTAAAGTACATGTTCAAGGACGGTTGGAAAATTGAATACATTTATGTGTAGTTGAGAGGAGTTCAAAGATATTTTGTTCACAGCTGATTTTGGCGTTTCCGCAAAAAATAAATCTACAATGCAGAAGCACGATACGTTTATTGGCACACCGTACTGGATGGCACCAGAAGTTGTACTTTGCGAAACGTTTCGTGATAATCCCTATGACTTTAAGGTGGACATTTGGTCGATGGGCATCACACTCATTGAATTTGCGCAAATGGAACCTCCTAATCATGAAATGTCACCACTACGTGTTCTATTGAAGATCCAAAAGTCTGATCCGCCTAAGCTAGAACAACCTTCTAAGTACTCCAGGGATTTTAACGACTTTCTAGCTAAATCTTTAATAAAGGATCCATCGAAGCGGCCGACATGCGACGAATTACTCAAACATCCGTTTATTCGTTCCACCTTGGATGCTAAACCAGTGAGGGATCTACTACTCGAGTACAAGGCTGAAGTCGTCGAAGAAGAGATTACGGACGACGATGGAGAGGTAATATTTATTATAAACTTTTCTTATATTTGCAATTGATTTAAATAATTAAGAAAAATACCAAAAATTGAAAATTCTATCTCTAACTTTCACGCATTCTTGCTTGTAATGGGTGTCTTTGACCTCATCTCGGGGGTTGATTGCGCACTCAGAAGGGTAGAAAGAAACCAAGGAAGCATAAAGAGTTGTATCAGCGCATTGGTAAGTTATTTAGAAGGGCAAGGCGCACGTGACGCGCCCTGCACAGATATGTGTTTCAATGTGGCCACTCGCACACGGTACACTCGACGCACAAGAACAACCCTACGCATTTTGTGGGTGTCGCGAATTGTTGTTTTATGAATTACGTTTTTGTTGTGCATGCGGCTCACCGGGCCCTCCCGTACCTGGCATGCACGACGCACAGGTGAGACGCAAACAAAACTTCTTCAAATTAAATTTCAGTTTAAAAAAAAATTATGTTTTTACTTCAATTTGTTTCTATTTATTACTGTATTATGGGTTTCTTGCATCAGGGAAAACCATACAAAGAAGATTAGTATAAATATAATTATTGCCGAAACTTATGACGAATACATACAATCTTATTACATAACACTCTAATGTCGCTAATCATGTTTGTGATTTGTGACTGAGTCGAACTTGAACGGCTTCTAAACCCTTAATACGTGAACATGGTATAGTTAGTGTAAATCACAATGTGTTATCGTTATTTTTATTTTGTTGTTTAATTGGTAGTGTTTATTTTGTTATCATTTTTTCAGCATGATTTTTTTTATAACTTCATTTGTTAAATAATTGTTGCATTACAGGACAACCGCATTTCTCACATCGAAGATGACGCGCATTCCGTGAGGAGCAATGAGATTAATGATATGAAAGGTATATTAGTGATCTGTGTGATTGGAGTGAAACTAAACTGATTACTTTGTTGTGTAGCCAACGATGACGTTGCTAAACAAATACTTGACGTAGTCAAAGAAGAAGAAAAGAAGCAGGCTGCAGAACAAGCAGAGAAACGAAAGCCAAGTGTTACACCAACGCCTTCTACGACGACACCTCCAACGACTAATAATAATGTAGAAGATAAAGTTGAGGAAACTAAAAAATCCACGACTGTAAGTTATAGAGATGGTTATTTTTGTGTTAACTAAATTTTGGATTAAATTGTTTAGCCCGAAGCTGTTGCTGCTGTTATACCTCCTAAGAAAGAAGAAGTGCATCGAAAAACATCTAGAGATAAAGGACCTGCACCTCCTCCACCTGTACACCAAATTCCTTTGCCACAGGAAAAAGATAAAGACATCGAGCGTGAAAAAACTAAAGATAAAGCTCCCCCACCGCCAGTTATTTTACCCGTCGCGGAAGTATTACCAACTCCTCCTTCCTCTCCTAAGTATGACACACCTCCTGTCACTCCACCAGCGGTTCCAGCGCCAGTACTTCCTGAACCACCACCTCTTCCAATGGAAGTCGAAGTGGTTGAAGTTGTTAAACCAGTGGGACCTCCAACTGCTGTAAAGCCTAAACAACCTAAAACTAAAGAAATCAAGGAGGAAGATATTATGGAAGCTGCTTTCTGTAAAATACTCAACGAGCAAAAGGACGTTGTAGATGAAGTCGAGGTTGAAAAGAACGATATTGTCTTGGTGTCAGACAACAAAATGACATCAACGATTATTATTAACGATGTTATACCTGATCTATCTAATAGTTTATCGTCAAATATTAGTCAAGTCACGGTAGTCACGACTCATCCTCCGGTTTTAGTGGACAATAATCGCCCAAGTTCAATTTCTGGTTCGCGGCAGGCTTCTCCTCAAAATAACACAAGCGCCAACGAAGTAGTGATTGTTTCTAATCAAACAAATAAAACACACTTGGAGTCTTCGGATGAAGATTGTTATCCGTCTTTAGATTCTTTGGAATATCCTCCTCCTAATGAGTTTAGGGATAAACCTTTAAAGAAATTAGATGAGAGTGAGGTCTTGATTGTAGATTCTAATTATATTATAAACGACTCGGGGTTGGACGTTTCGGCGGATAATTCCAGATTGTTAGATACGAGCCACGTATCTGTCGTTAAAATCGACGAGGAGAAGGTACAGGTGAAAGATTCTGCTTCTTTCCGGTACGATAACCACAGCCATATTCAAACGTCTACTAGTGATTTATCGTCTTCTTCTAAGGGCGGCAGCACAAGGAGTGATTATGGGGATGAAAAGAAGCTTAATGGACAGGTTGTCAATAACGGAAAGTTTGATTTTGATCCGCATGATTCGAGATCAAGCGACGCTGGCTCTGTTCGCAGCAGTGATTCGAATAGACGGCCCCGATCGGGAGCTAGCAATAGTAAGTCAGATGCTGAAAGCATTTCTCTTGCCAGTCACGATAGCAACAATAGCAGCAAGGAGAACAAAGATGCTAATCGGCAGGATGTAGTTCAGGTTCAACTTCGGCCCAAGACTCCTCATATCAAGACTAAGGAGGAAATTGCCTTGAATATTCTTAACCGTAAGACGCGGAAGCGAACAAGGAAGTTTATCATCGATGGCGTTACAATTACCACTACTACCAGTAAGGTTATCTATGGTGATGATGATAATACCATTTTGGATCCTTTGGCAGATCGAAAACAAGAGCTACGCGAGCTTAAACTGCTTCAAAAGCAAGAACAAAAACAATTTCAGGAATTGGCTATGAAAGAAAAAGTGGCAATTGATTCGCAGGAAAAACGATTTGAAACTGAGAGGTTAGGTCTAGAAAGGACGTATGAAAGTGACTTGGACATGCTTAGCAGACAGCAAAAGCTGCTAATTGAAAGGGCTGAGGCTCAGCAAGACAATGACTTACGCGCTGCTTCTAAGAAGATTCGATTAGAGCAGGAGAGAGAACTCAAGGGATTCCGTGAAGAGTTGAAACAAGAAAGTAGGTTGTTAAAGGCTGAGATTGAACGACTTCCAAAGGATCAGCGAAAGAGTGAGTACAAGTCGAGGAAAGATAGGTTGGACGCGGTTCATTCTGAGAAAGAACGAGCGTTTTTGGAGAAATTGAATGAAAATCACGAGAGTTCGTTGAGGAGGTTGTCTGATTCTCACCGCGAAAAAATAGCGTTGATGGAAAGGCAGTTCTTGCAACAGAAACAACAGTTGACAAGAACTCGCGAGGCTACGTTGTGGGAGATTGAAGAGAAGCAGATTCACGAAAAACACCAACTGGTCAAGAGGCAATTGAAGGACATTTTTATTCTACAAAGGCATCAGATGCTTGACAGGCACGACAAGGAGATGGAGCAAGTCAAGAGACGAGCTACAAAGAAGGAAGAGGAGCTCATAAAGAAACAGAACACTGAGAAACGGTCTTTACCAAAACGGATACGTTCTGAGATGAAAGTGAGAGAAATGATGTTCAGGGAGTCCATGCGGATTTCGATATCGGGAGCTTCAGATCCTGAAATGGAGAAAAATAAAATTAAAGAGGTTTGTGAAGTTATTCTTTTTGGTTTAAATATTACATGTAATCGTAACTATATTAACAAATTGGGTTTAGTTTCAAGAAAATGAAAAGAAACGTTACCAAGCTGAAAGCAGTCGTGCTGAACTGAAACACAAGCGACAATTAGAGGAATTGCGAGCAATGAGCGAAACGACAATCAGAGAGTTGGAGCAACTCCAGAATGAAAAGCGCAAATTACTCATGGAGCATGAGACTCGTAAGCTCAAGGAACGCGAGGAACACTTCAACCGTGAATTAAAGGAGTGGAAGGCGCAATTGAAACCCCGAAAACAGGTATGTGCACAAGAAATTATAAATAATTAAAAACATTAACAATTACTAACTAGTTTCAAACGTAAACTAACAAGATTTAACCAAATTAATTATTATATTGATTTAATGGTGCAAGTGGCAATAGCTAGATATTAACTATGCTGCACAGGCTAGGGTGTTTGATGGTACTAATAATATAACGCATCGCTGGGCGCGTACCCGGCGCTCTGTGGTTGTTTACATTGTAGCGATTAGAGGAAGCTGTTCGGCAGGACATGCGCGCGGCTAAGTACGCCCGCTACCTGCCGCGTTCGGTCATTCAGGGCTCGAGCGACAATCTCGTCTCCCCGTCGTCGACGCCTGGCACACCGAGTTTTCCGCCCGCATGTCAGGCAGCGGCGTTCAAGTCCGCCTGGGGCCATCAACGCTCGTTCAGCACGAGTGTAGTCGCCGACCGCAGCAGCGTCTTTCTTTCCGACAAAGACCTCGACTTGACATCCACATCTTAAATCCTAATTATGCATTTGACCATTTTTGTTTTTCTTTTGTTAGTGATGTTATCCCATTCCCAAAGGATTGATGTCCATTCTACGTTGTTGTTTGTTTTGTACATAGTTTGTTGGTCCATTATTTTAATTTTGTTGTTACATGGTGTTGGTGGTAACCTTTATGTTTTGTTGTTTTAACACTCGGTGGTCGGTGTTGCTCCCTCGCCCAATGTTAATTTGTCTTCTAAACTAAATCACCGCTGTGCTATTCGCTTCAGATCCTACTTCAGTTCATTACTAATTGGAACTCAATGATCCAGGTTGGTTTCTGGCTTTATCTAATTTAAGTATTTATTGTTTAATTTTGAGTTGTATTGTATATTATTGTCACATATATTTATGCTTTCCACAGTTTCGTACTTATTAGATATGTAGCCATTTCATAGCAATTTTCTTATACGTTTTTGTATGAATTATGCCATGAATTGTTATAATGTTTTGTTTGCTTTTTGTAGAAATTGGAGGAGACGTTTAACACTCAGCTGGATGAGCAAGAAAAGCTTTACGGGCCAATTAGTGCTCTCGCGCTTCCGTCCGATTTAAATTCTTCCGATTTCTCGCCGGAGGGCTCTCGTCATGGCCATGGTTCTACACGGAGCAGTTTATCCTCAGTCTCCGAAGGATGATAATCTCCAAATCATAATTAGTGTAGTTCGAACGCTTCAAAGAAACATTGAAAGACTTTTAAATTAAGCAAAATGAGAAAAAAACTAAAAGAGAACTAGTGGCTTATATTTACAATTTACACCGATTTTATTAGCAATGTTGTCATTATCAATTCAAGTTGCCTCGACATTTTTGTACAACACGAATGTGTTAAAACAGTGAAGACAGTGAGCACTCAAGACATATCAGAAAGTCTAATTAATAATTTGCCTAGCGATAACTAAATGCACGAGTGAAGAATCCAACACGAGTACATTACTAGACTGAACAATTTGCAAACGATAGTGATATGCTTTTTATATTGTATATAATTAGTGCGGTCCTGTTTTTACGAATCACATCTTCGCACGATACAAGCGCGAATTGAGCTCACATTTATGTGACGAATAAAAATATTCTTGTACAAATTGTATTATTAATTACTTTAGTGAAATGTTAAACAAGTCAGCCTTGATTGAGAATTGCTTTTGTGAGGCTTAATTTTGTGGGAAAACAGGCATAGACTACGAGAATCCATTACTTGTTGATGATTCTTAAACTTGTGTCGAGGTGTTGAACAAATACTTTTTGGAAATCTTTGTCGCTGTGTATGTCGAACTATGATTATTACGTATATAAAATGTATAAATTATTATAATTAAATAGGAATATTTATGCGCATTAACGAAACATGAACACAGCTTTCGGTACAAACCGAAGCAGGAGTTAAACGATCATTCTATTTAATTACTAAATACGAAAGCCTGCAAAATTTTATGATATATTATACAATCTATTCTAGGAAGGAAGGAAGGAGTAAATGGAGACATGATTAATTACGGTTTGAGTGTAAGTTGACCAGCAAAATGTGAATTATATATTATTGATTGTGAGGCGAATGAAGATAAGATGTATGTAAATAAAATAAGTATTAATTTGTGTGTTTGTTTCTTTTTAATTTTTACAAACATTTTCGCGTTTTCAGAATTGTCTGCAGGTCTTAATAAAAACTTTCCGGTACACACTTGCTTAATTCGAAATTCTCGATTCACGGATGTGTTGAAGAGTAAAAACCTCTAAGTTCATTCAACTTTCGGATAATAACAAATAATATAGAAAAGAAATAATTTATTTCAATGAAAGTGTTCAAAAGTTATTTGTAACATTCATTTGGTGTTAAGATGGTATTTAGTGAAAGATTATTTGACTGGAACCACACCCATTTTTCAAGGAACAAGGAAATAGCAACAAATCCTCAGTATTATATTCCTTAAATACTGACTTAATGTTAAATGCAAAAAATTTATTTCGTTCGTTCGTTCGATAAAGTACGTTACTAATAGCAACAATTCTACAGTCAGTACTTATTCAATTAATATTTCGATAAAATGAAAACAGCATATTATCAACATCGTATTTTCATATAATCATAATAATAATAAACATAATAATATTTGAGTAAACACAACTCACATATAGTTCATAAACAATCAAGTTCTTTTGCTCACTTCGTTATTTTCCAATAGTTTATCCATAACAAAAACAATATCTATGTAATAATGATTATCATCGTTATCGCATTACAATATGGAGTATTGTTCCTTTATAATGTCCAACTGCGTCTCGCCGCGAACTTTGTTCGTACCATTCTTGTTTAATCAGCAAATACGTCAGCAACATCTTATGTTCAATCTTCGTTAACAATTAACATTTATTATTAACATTTTGGAAGTACTCAATTATCCGTCGTTTACCCTTCATTATTATCCATTCATTATTAATCTTTACAACTCTTCCGGAACCATTCTGAGCAATGCCAATTTTTTCTTGGCGACTTTTGAGATTTGTATGTCAATGGGCTTTGAAGTATCATAAAGCGATGGCGCTTTGAGGATAATCATGCCCGTGCCGATAACGCACGCTAATGCAAATATCCATAGGAAAAGACGATCAAGTACCATTGCCACGTATTTCCAGTCCTCCTCCACGCTTTCAAATTTGTCTTTGTTTTTTACGTGTTGAGCAATAAATTTGGCATCGGCAAGAGTTTTCTCCATGTCTTGAAGACCAAACTTATCAAACGTCGGACTGACATCGCTGATGCCTTCTAAAGTGTTGGTGCGACACGTAGCAGGACTGTACAGGTCCTCATCGCCGCCGGATAGGGGCAGTGGCGGAAAGGGAGCTTCGCCAAAACAAGGACGCATCACATCACCCGGAGGAGGTAGACCCAAGTCAAACGCATCGAATGACTTGCATTTGTCTAACATTGATGGTACGTGAATGACATCAGTGAGCACGCTTTCCGTTTGTTTGTCTTCTTCCTCTTCCTTTTCGGGTCTCTCGATAAAGAGGAACTTTGGTAATATTCCTATGAAGATAACTTTCACCCAGGGTGCTAGTTTGTGCGTCACTGGCGACCGGAAGTTCACATTGAGCACAGCGATTGTGATCACCACTGAGAGGGTGCACAACAACATGGTGAAGAGAAGGTATTTGCCTAGCAGTGGTACGGTGATGGAGGTGGGTGGGATGATTTCGACGAGCAGGAGGAAGAACACAGTCAATGAGAGCAGAATAGAAATGGAGAGTGAAACCTTCTCGCCGGAATCAGAGGGCAGATAGAACACGAGGATGGAGAGGAACGATATACCCACACAAGGTATTATCAAGTTCACCGTGTAGAAAAGTGTTTTTCGACGAAGTGTAATGTTGAAGATGATGTCTGGATACGGTTCCTCGCAGCAACTGTAGAATTTCTCGTTGCGCACGGCCGGCACCCGCATGATGTCCCATTCTACTGATATGTAGTAGTCCTGTAAGTCTATGCCTACGTCTATATCGTTTGAATCCTTCGTTTGCGACAAATGCCGCAAATCAACCTGGGAGCAAAACCAACATTGTAACTATCATTGCGCTATTCCCAGGAGTGCTTACTCACCATGTAACCATCATAGGTCCAAGAACCGAACTTCATGAAACAGGTTTGCTCGTCAAACGGAAAATACTCTACATCAATTTCGCAGAACGATTTGTAAATGGCCGGAGGTTTCCACACCACTTTGCCGGTATGATGTAATATTGCTTTGGTCATTATTGTAACTTCGTAATTACCGTCAGCGCTGCACACAAACAAAGAAAAAATATAGAACTCACAATCTTACAACGATTAGGAAATATAGTCTTACTTATTGTAAAGAACAATATCAGGAAGCCAGATGTGTTCTGATGGCACATGCAAGGTTTCCACTCCGCCGTAATCTTCAGGGTTCCATTTAAGTTTATAGTCGTTCCATTCTTGCTCCACCCAGACGTTTGTCGTCATGATTTGATTCTTTAAATTCTGTAATACAATTATATTGACACATTTTAAAACCATGTTGATTCATTACAACAAAACGCGATTGTTCGCTTAACAAAATATTAAAATGTTTTAAGGCCCTTTTATAATTCATGAACGTTGTGCTGATAACGCGGTACTCTTTCATTGAATCGATAAAACAAATGTTAGCAAACGGATCTCCGACGAACAAAGTTCGAACGCTTGTTTTCAGATTTCAATTTAAACTTTGTCGCCCTAATGAAAACCGCAAGGAATTCCACCTTGAGAATTACTCGCTCGAATAAATAGAACCGCGGCTTACCGCAAGCACATTCATTAATTTTGGAAAATGTTGAAAATCATAAAACACAATATTTAATTTGGCGGTTTTTGGCGTTTATGACGGTAGTTGATTGAATGGTGATTGCACAGGAACCAACAGGTATTTGCAGGGCAAGATGGAAATATAATGAGTGGGCGTTTTGCGTAATTTGGCTCTGCCTCAAAGACAACTCATTATGCACCCGAACCGGCGACTTCCAGATTAACATCATTACCAAGGAAGTCTAATTTTGCCGCTTGCCACACTTCTGACACGGTGAGGACGTGTACGACAAAGCAACAGCAGAAACGGTAGCGCTGATGAAATAATTCTACATGGCTGCGTACCTAATCGGAACTGACTTGACTTGCCCTGAATTCAATTCCACTGGAGTAACTCGTAATTTACAAAACCACCTTTGCGATATCAACAAGAAACTGCATGATGGCATAACTCATTTTATGGTAACTGCATATGTACTGCAAACGCAACAATATCAAACTTTAATTTACCGAGAAAGTTTTAGAAGAGAAACGAACGAAAAACCTTCTAGGTAACCAGAAAATGTTACGAGTTGTGTGGTGTAATTATTGGTTTTAATGTCTTCCAATAACAAAGAAAAAGGAGAATGAAAGATAAGGGAACTTGATTGTATAAAAATGTAATTATATTCGCTGGTATTGCTGGTATTGAAGGTGGTGGTGAATACAACGACTTAATTTAATAACATGTTGCCGTCATCATGACTTTCACATTGCCGCCGCCGCCATCGTCACCGTGCTCTGAATCGACAGCTCATTCTATCGGGCGACAAATTTATAAATTTTAATTCGTTGCTGTGTGGAGCCGATAAACGACCTTGTCAACCCGTTGGCGTAACTGTATGGTCCGTTGAACCGTTAAAAATCAATAGGGCACGTCATATTCAGACATCAAGTTAACTTTTCAAAGAGCAAAAACGAAATAAAACAAAAAAAAACTGACATTCCATAGTGAAAAGCGTTCAAACGTAAGAAAAAGAAGAAGGTCTTTCAACACCTTGGCGCGTAAAAATTGAGACCAAACGAGATTGGGTAATTATTGGATTAAGTCTGGAACTTACCACATCGATGAGTTGCGAAAGCTTAAGACCCATCTTGACCGTGAGCCGATCGGAGTTGTTGCCCACGGGTCGGATGAGACGGTTGTAGTTCGACAGGAGATCATCGTAGAGCCGCTTTGCGTCCGGATTGCAGTTGATTGATGGGATGCCCCCCAAACCGAGTATGAACCACGTGAGCAGTAGCTCCATCATTTATGTCCTGTGATGTATGCAAACACAAACATGTAATCGTACAAAAGCACAAATAGTTAAATGACAAATGGCGCATTGTATGAATTGGAATTGAATGATTTATGAAATTAGTGGATGTGAAAGCGTGGTGTGTAAACTGTGTCACCTTCAGAAGACACCCCTAA
This sequence comes from Atheta pasadenae, assembly GCA_030264155.1. NCBI lineage: Eukaryota > Metazoa > Arthropoda > Insecta > Coleoptera > Staphylinidae > Atheta > Atheta pasadenae. Next base: position 79,254 of record JARJDS010041215.1, on the reverse strand, counting down.
ACAGTCTCCCCCAGGAACAATACATTGTATTCATCAAGTTTGATTTAATTAATGCGAAGTTCGCGAGACACGCGAACAGGGTGTGAAGGACGGAAAAGCGCAGCAGTCTTTTAGTTATTTAGTATAGACGGTCGTAATAGTTTAACGGGTTTCTTCCTGCGTGCAGGTCGAAGGCTCGATATGCGACGCGGGGTGTCGTTTGCTCCTGCAGTTTGAACACGAAGGAAGTGATTAATACACGAACCGGCAATCGAGTTTTGATTGATGCTTCCGCTACCGACGCTATAACATTTTCCGATTTAATTCAATCACAACGACAAAAAGTTAAAAACATCGTTGTTACAGCGAAATGTTACCATCTTGTTTGAAATCGTTACATTTGTTGATATAATTTTAATGATAACTAGAAAAATAAATATATGGAAGTGTCAAGTTTTGTTTGCCTTTGTTGTTGTTAGTATCAAAAGACGAGAAGTTATTCCAAGACTAAGTTTGCTTAGCTTTCACCCCCAAAAGTTCTTCTTCGTTTATTAAGCGCAGCCCGATAAATTAATTAAAACTTCTAAATGGTTTTTGTCTTGGAGCGTTTGTCACTTTTGTTGTGCGATGGTGACGCGCTTTGGGATATTTTTTTGTTGCTGATCGACGCAACCACTTAAAAGTTTCGATTCTCATCGCGTAGCAGAAATAAAAATGCAGATAGTCCAGCTAATCCACTTGAATTTTGGGAAGAAGCAACCAAACCGCCCGACATTCAATACTCGTTCAATATTTATTCGTTTTGTTGCTCGCGGCGCACCAAAAGAGGGGCAGGTCCTTGAAACGCTTCTCACCACTCCTTCTTTGAGCTTTTATTTTTTAACTCTATTTTGCTGGTTGTGGTTACAAAAGAAAACCTCGCGTTTGATGTGTGTCAAAATTAGCATTTTTTTAATTTCTTTGGTAGCATTTTGAAAGAATGTCGGAATTATGACTAAAAATGCTAATTTTTCAACATCCAACTTTCTCATTCTCATTTTATTCAACAAAACCGTTTGTCTTTGATGCTTTTTTTAAGATTCACTGGAGTGTAGATTTGAGACGGACAACAAAAGCTTTCAAAATGATATGCAGTATTCCGTGTCGTTGTTTCCCGACACGAACGCAGTGAACGCCCACTTTTCCGCATTCGACCGACGGACAATCGCAGGAAGAAAAATTCAAAAATTTTGAATGAAAATGTATTACCTAATTACATGCTGATTGAGCCGCTACCACCCTTGCCCAGGTCTTCACATAATTCCACCATCGTCACCATAATCACTCAAGTGCGTTTAAAACTGAAACAACGATGTCTTATGAGGACGCGGCTGTGAACGAGAGAACGTTTTACGGACGGGCCGGGAACGCAGGGTTTCAGCATCCCTGGCTACTACTGGGGTGCAGCATCCGCGGCGCCCGCCGATACCGCCGTTCGGGCCAAAGCCGACCCGCGCCGAGAGTGGACGAGCGCTGCGAGTCAATAACGCTTTCTCGTTGCCGACTCGCGACGACCGAACATTGCTGGGGGTGGGTTGGTTTGGTTCATCCCCGGCCCAAGTAAAGCAACCACCCAGGCGGCGGCAGCGACGGCAGTCAGATGAATGAAACTAATATTTCCCGTTGGTTACACCAAATCGTTCCGCTGCGGCTGGCGCAAACGTGAGCTCGCCTTTTTTGATGGGACCCTCATTAATTCATATCACTCCAAGCGGTGCGGTGGCAGTGTCGCTATGTCGTCGATGGTTTTTTATCAATTTTGTCATTAAGGCCAAACCAACCATAGTTTTCACCGCAACCTCAGACCACATCTGACCCCTCAACTAAATTGAATTAAATAAATTGCAGCAGTCATTTATTTCATTTATTTTTGTTTCTATCCATCAAAACCATCAGATTTTGTGATAAATTGTACCCACAAAGCTTCTTTTGACAAATTGTTTACTCCAAAAGATCCTTTTAGTTCCAACAGCAATTTCCCCACACAAACCAAAAATATTTATATATTTTTTTTGCTTTAAGCGTTAACTCATTCAGTCAATAGTACTTGTCTTCATTAATTAACACAATATACTCTGGCCAAGACCAGTTACCATGTTGTCTTTCCTTTCATTCCAAGTTCGTGGTCTTACTACAGAAGTTCTGTGTGCAATCGTTTGCATAACTTGATCCTTTTGTGCTTTTCTCGTGTTTGTGTTGGGTGTCGATATGCGCGTCGCGGTTTTATTGCTCGCGGTGGTTCTGCTCGCATCGCTAATGTCGCAAATAAATTCGGAAAACTCGGGCCGCAGTCTTGCGCGCCGCAAAAGATACGTTGCTTTTCCAGAGGGCGCCACGTTGTCTGTGAGCAATTTACTACTTTTACAATTTCCTTCTCTTCTTCTTGTTCATCTTCAAAACTCCCTACAATCCCAAAACTTCAACTGGATTTTTTACGGCCATCGAAATTTATTCATAGCCATAAAACTATTCTTACAATCATTTCAAACACACAGATTGCCCTCTGCATGACAGCACAAACAATCCTGCGCCCTTCAGAACTGTTCACTGAAGGTCTCAATTGGGGCATCTCCTATGACCTGCCTAACAACACTGCTATTCTCGAAGATTTTAAAAGCCCCGGCGGATTTGTCAGAAGAAGACGTAGCCGGAGGGATTTGTATCAAAAAATGGAAGTCATCATGAACTCGTGAGCAATTTTTTAGGCTTTGTAATTCTCGACAGTTTTCTATGACCGTCATTTTTGTTTTAGAATGGGCTATAACGGCAAGGATTGCATCTTCAAGGCTTTGTGTGAAACCGGAGCGCTGTTCAATCAGCGAGGCGAAGGACTCGTGCAAGAAATCTTAAGGATTGTGTTTGGGTAATACGAATCTGACAAAAACAATGACAAACTTGATGAAATACTAAAATTGTACATTAAATTTTTATGTGTATTTTGTGTTTACAGTTTTCCAATTCAAGACATTCTCAATCACGAACCAAACGAACATCGGTACTATCGGGACGCGCATCTTTCAGGACGAACTGCGTCTGACCCGGATGAATGTGCCGTTAGATATTCCCAATGCACGTTTTCTTTGGTGGACATGGCTTTGGGGTTTTATACTCAAAATATTCCTTCATTACTTTAATTGTTTTTACTGTTATACCTCACAAATAATTTAATAAAGTTTTAATTTTTTAAGTAAACAAAATTGTTTTTCCGACATTTGTTACAGTTAACTATTTGTCTAATTCTAATTGAAACAATTTAATTTGATTGTCAGAGTGTTAATTTGTGGTGTAAATATGAGTTACCGTTTCTTTGCGGCGTGTCACTCATCGTTTCTTTTGATTTATTTACGTCTCGTGCTCTGGAAGAGTTTGTGTTCGTGATTATTGGGTTCATTTCAGCGCACAAAGCCGAACTGAACGAAGGCAGTCGCTTGAACTCAGCCAAGCAACTGTAAAAGAAAGAAAAAAAGTCAGCAAAGAGCAGGCAAAGAATTTGTGGAAGAAGCAAGGCAAAATATTTCGGCAGCTTGTAGACTGTTGTAGGCTCAGACATCTGAATTTTTGGAAGGCAAGATGCGACGCTTAATATTTGTGATTCTATGCGCCAGCGTCGGCACATTATGCGACGGAGCAAGCGACCAAATCGAGGATGTCATCCGAAAAAATTCGACTTTAGGTTCAACGAAAATTCTCTCAAGACGAAAACGGTATTTGATTTTTCCTGAAGGAAGTTCACTTCAATTAGGTTAGTTTTGGCAAAACTTAAAATAACTTAATATTTGATAATGTTTTTAATTTAAATCTTTTATAGTTTATTGTTTAACAATGCCCGTAATTGGCAAGAGCACAATATTTACAATCGGTGGAACAGCGGCTTTAGCTTGGGAGTTACCCCATGACCCTTTTCAACCCTATCGTAAACCAGCCGAGCTGCTACATCGCAAAGATCCGCCCGGGAAGTATACAATTTTGGATCCAATTCCAAACAAGAAACAATCGCCTCAACCGTCAGTAAACCTAGTTGAGTCATTGGATCAGTTCGAAACAGCTCCGATTAGATACGTAGGATATCAAAACCCAATCTCATCGTCAACACCGGTACGCTTTCCAAGCATCAACTATTCACCCGCCTACAACAGGTATCGATATCAAAACTATCAAAACCGTCGCCATCAGGAGTTTCATCAAAAACAGCAACAGTTCGGCTTTGGCAGCGGTTGGAAGCCGCAGCCAGCTCCGGTACATTATCGCTTTGTACAGCCTAAACTTCCTATTCAAGCGATACCGTTTGGAAAAGGTGATCGGGTTACTTCAGTTAATAATGCTGGCGGTGCCCGGGCGGGTTACCACGCAATGCCGGAGGTGTCAACGTCGAGTTCGCGCGGATCGATTTATCATCAAGTACACAGGCGGACGCGGCGAGATCTTTATGGAAAAATTGAAAAGTTCTTATCGGCGTGAGTATATAAACATGCAAAACTCCAGGAAGACTTTTATAAGACATTATGGCGTTAAACCGGTAAATACAATCGATATTATGTTACAGGCAAAGCAAAAATGGGAAAACTTGTTTATTGAGAGCTATCTGTGAAATACACCAGAAGGGTAGTGAAAAAGGTACTTTTATGGAAGAAATAATGAAAGCTGTTTTTAGGTAATTCTTTTTTCTTATTAAAATCCAAAACACGTTGTGAGTTTATTATGTTTAACCTTTTTGTTTAGAGTGAAACCATTTGCCGAGCACGAGAACGAAGATGATTACGATCATGCTGCGAACAAAGAACACAACTGCACTGAATTGTACAAGGACTGTGATTCGTCTATACTGAACTTTATTTAATGTTTCAAATGAAAAATAAATGTCCCAACACTAATTAGGACTAATTATTACTTCGACCCATATAATTATTTAAAACAGTAGTGTTAATATTACCTCGAACTGATTAGTTTATGATTAGTTTAATTATCGTCCACAAATCCTTTCTGTGCGCTAATTAAAATGTATTTCGTGTACCCCCGTGGGACGCAGCGTCTGATGAGTCCTGTCGGCCGGTTGTCGATTAGTCGCAACGCCGTTCCTCGCCGACGAAGCGTGCAATTTGGCATCTGGCGCTAGTCGCGTTTCCCTTTGTTCTTAGCTTGACGCCGCCACCACAAGGACGTGATTAAACATGACTAGTCTCGAGCTGGTGCTTGTTACGTCGTTGCTGCTTTCCATGCACGTCCTTTGTGAATTCCCGAGCACAGATAATAGAGTCAGAAATGCGCGCAGCCTCATCTATCCTAGTCCGACGGCAAAAGTTCAAGTATGTATCTTCATGTTTAAAATTACATTTGTTTGCATTTTTTATTTTGTTTTTTAGGCTATCATGGGAGCTGGTTATCCGGTAGACCTGGAGGATGAGAGCGTGATTGTAGGAATTGTAATAAAAGCGATTTACTTGTTGCCGCGCAATGCGAGCGATTACACCAATCCGAATATTTATTATGCAAGAAAACGGCGTTCTTTGCCTACTAAGGATTTGAGCGCAAGTCGGTGGGATGTTTATAAAATCTTGGAGCAATATGCGAAAGTGTACGGTTATGGTGGTAAGGAATGTCTTCTGCGCACCATATGCGAATTAGCTGACATTCCCATCGATAAATCACGCGGTATAATGGATGAGATTCTGCACGTGCTCTTTAGGCCGACAACGACGCGTGAAGATGTCGTCGACCATACCGACAACGATTACTATGCAGCGCAAATTTTGGGTGCCAGCGCGCCCGGACAATGTGCCAAACATTATCGTGATTGTCGCAAAAGTTACGTTGATTTATTCACAGCATAAACTTAAAATATTTGTAAAATATTAAATTGTTATTTAATATTAATGTAAACTCTAATAAATGTTTTAGTGCATATAATAAATATAATTTTTATGATACAAATAATCTAGTAAATTTTTGAAGAAGATTCGTTTCACATGGATACATCAGTTGGCAATCCGTACTGGTTTTTATTCTGCCAGCTTTTTCCGCCGCAAAAAAATCCCGATCCAAAGCGTTCTCTACGATTTCATCGGTCGTGGATGGCCTGTAAATAGACACATGTTGAAATTTCAAATTCTCTCCTGGCTTCTTTCTATTATACGACAGCGAGGTTCGACATGCCAAGCTCAACTTTCCGGGTATTACCGGATGGCAAAAGGCACACGAATGATTGAACGCACACGACGAAGTAGATGATACATTTTTGATGCGGCCGGAAGCCGGATTTCAGTTCGTTTACTTACGTCAGAAGCAGGTGGAGCAGTTCGGAAAATACTCCGCCATTTGGGTCAAACCGATGTCGCGACGATTCGCACACGGAGTTTAACAAGCAGGACTTTCCATCCACAAAACCAAAACTAAAAAACAAAAATTAACTTCAGTTTTAAATATTTCAAGGGTTTGAGATTAACCATTGAGATTAAGAATGAAAAATTACCTTCTTATAAAGTTCTGTATCGCATTATAAATCTCCCATCTTGAAGGTGTCAGTGCCTGTCGCTTCCTTCGGCGTTCAATGTCGATGCTAGGGTTCGTATATTGCGTAACGTTATTCGGGAGTTCATAATAGCTCTTCACAACGGCGCCCATTGTGATACTGTTATCCTGTATCTCGATCGGTAGACCAATACCCATTACAAGCTTTTATATCCCACGCAAAAAATTTGAACAAGAAAAGAATAACAGATTAATAATTATTACCATCACTTAAATCACTTACTTAAATTATTATTCGAATGATAAAATTCTCAAAATATCAATGATACATACTTGCACCCAATTCAAACCAGGCTGATAAACTAAAAACGCCCTTTTCTGGCGTCCCAATAAAGCACGACTTGTGTCAAGTAAGCCTTCGGCGACACCAAAACGCGATAAAACCACCCCAAGAATTGCTATAACGATATGAATCCAACAAAACAAAGAATAATTGAACCGTGTTTTAAAAGAAATTAAAAACCCAAATTGCATTTTGTTTAATATGCACACAACTTTTAATAATACAAACACTAACAAACATTAACCTACGAAAACTACAAGAAGAGTACGTTAAACAAGTTTTCCGCACTCCACAAACCGTATAGGTCATTGATATTTACGCTTCAATTAGTATCATAGCTACAAATTAAATTACATGTCAAATACTGTACGATAAACAGTTGGAAATTAACACAGATTACATTAAGTGCTAATAAGACAATTTGAATTAAACCAAAAACGGTACAAATTAATTTATTGTGTTTATAAAGGTAAATTAAAAGTATAAATATTGTATTTCACATAAACAACGGTTTATTGCTTGATTTGGATCGACCACTACAGGTATCAACGTAATAATTACATTTATTAATGATAGATTTGAAGAAATCAGCTTCAATACCGGTGGACTGACTGATTATCCTGCCGACCGAGCACATGATCCCACACTTTCCATCTTTTGTTGTGGAAATTCGACTTATTTGGTTGCACAAATAAGAGAAAAGGCAAGCGTATGTTTGAAAATGTTCACTACAAAACAAAAATAATTTTAGCAACATTCTCATAACATAAAATCCAAAGCTACTAGGAACTAGATGGAGTTACTAGTACTTGGTTTCTTTTCGCTCTAAACTCTAAATGTTTTTTACTTATTGGAAAGATTTCTTTGCGATTGTTTGCAATGAACTTACCTCCGATCGAATTGTATCTTTTGCAATTCGGAGTGCAGGTCACGTTTGAAGAACTTGCGTCTTCGGTATAAACTTTCTGGCAAGTCCCAATTTACACGAACTGCATAACCATAGGCAAACACTTGAACGTAAGGCACTACGTTTAATTTTCCATTTACACGGAACTACAATTTCAATAGAACTTCAATACAATAATATTTATTGCAAAAACTTACGTACAAATATTTTACTATTTTTCGTAAACACCACTTTTCGTCGAACACGTCGGTGTTCAGTATATTCCTCAATAGTTTTATTTGAAATTGCAAGTACCGATGATAAAATTGATAATAAAACTAAACTTGAAATAACAACAACATTGCAGTAGCGCATTTTTGACAATTCGTTGGTTGCAATAAATATTTATTTACTACCAAACTGTCTGATGGCGTGGAGTTTGTAGGTAACGGTCTTGAGTTGGTTACTTAAAAGTCTACAACGTTAGTTATCGTTATTTTTCACGCCTCATCTTACTTATTTACGCGCAATTAACGCCGTTTCACTACTTCTTATTCCCTTGCTTACGTCTTTATGTAATAATTCTTAGTATACCGAAAACCGTTGCATTGTCGTCACGACCAAGAGGTGTAAATTTGATACAGTTCAGTTGTAGAATATAATATTTTCTGATTTGAATTGAACAATTTCAAACAAGAACTTGTTTGGAAGAGTTAAAATCAAAGAAAATGCGATTTAAATTGTTTTATTTGTTCTTGTTGGCTTTGCTAGTTTTGTATCAGGAAGTTTTGTGTCGTTGCGAGAAAGGAATGTGGGAAAATGGGAGTGGTAACGGCGTCGAAAGCATTGAGAATTGGGGTAGTGAAAAAAGAGTCACAAAGCGGGAAAATAAATTACTCAACCGAAAGAAGCGTTATTTTACATTTCCAATGGGAGCAGCTTTTATTGTAAGTCATTTGTTTTATTTTGTTTACTTGTTTTGACAAAGAATTTTTGTATTTATTGTGGTACATAATTTAATTTGTTACATCATACGAGTAATGTGAGTTATGCGAAGTTAAAACGATAAAACAAGTCGTTTTGTACTTTATTTTCAAGTCGAGTCAAGTGCCATGACTGGGTTAGAGTCGGTGTGGGTGACTCAGTATCAAATATCGGATGTGAGGGATGTGAACGAGCACTTGAATCTAAGCGAGTAAGCGAGTATCGACTATTGACTGCCGACGCGAATAGAAATTGCATCGTATCGTGGATGGAGTAAACGGCTGTCACTTGAAAATCGATGCCCCGATGTTGATAGCTGAAAGGTGCGCCCGTCAGGGGGGCGGTTGATGTTGCTACCAGTTCTACCGCGCGTTGTCGATCGCGCTGGATCGCCGGATGAGGTCGGGAAATTCATTTAAACTTGCGGAAAGGCAACATCAGCTAATTACGGAACCGGCGATAGATGGATGGATGGCGGTTGTCCATCCGCTCGTTTCATCCGCATTCGTTGCGATATTATCCCAATATCATATCAATTTTTATCTGATAATGTTAGATTATTGAGATTTTTGTTTTAAGTAACAATAAAAGAATTATTTAGATTTAATGTTTTGGTTTTAGATGACAATATCATTAATCAAATCTTTGATGATCAAAGCTCCGGCCGGTTTACGTCTGGCAGCAGAATGTGACGTACCTTTCAGTTTACCCAGCGATACACGATGGTTAAAGCGCCGAAAAGGCGTCCATCAACGACAAAGACGAGAAATATTTGACCAAATTTCTGTTGCTTTTCAAGGGTAAAATGTTATGTTTTTACACAAAATACTAGTGAAAGTTTTCCACAGGAAATAACAAATTTAATTGTTCGTTTTTAATCTTTTAGACTTGGGTTTAATGGAACGGCTTGTCTGCACCGTGCAATTTGTGATGCTCGCGCCTATGCACCGCTGAGAGGCACGTCGTTAGTGAAAGACCTTTTGATGGCCCTATTCAAGTAAGTGTCTCCTTTGAGAACGAATCTCACTGGCTTCGAATGGCTGCAAATTGCAATTTGCTTAATATGCCTTTTTATGACAATTTCTTTGACTGAACTTTTCCAGATGTTTTACTGCATTGAATTCTTTGTGAAGCTTTTAAACATTAATTCAATTTTCTGCACTTTTGTGACTTGATATTTCAGATTTAATGAAAACGATGAATATTTGACAGCGTGTAACAACCAAGCATATCTCAACTGCGAATTTCCTCTCCTAAACTACGTCGAAGGGATGATGAGTAGCGACTCCTAAAAACAGCAAACTTTTCCCTATGAAACATTGATTCGATTCAATTAACAACGAAAACTTTTGATGACTTTCCAAGACTTTTACGCGTAATGATAACGTGAATAACTTTTGTAATATATTTTAATCAGTCTTTGTACTAAACGTAAAATAATATAATAACATGTAACGGTATCAACAATTCTTGTCAAATGATTAATTTATTTAAATTGTATTTAATCTTAATTTCTAAATTACGATATGAAATCAAATGGCTAATCGAATAAATTAATAACGTTAGTGTCGCAATTGTGTGGTGGCCATGGCCGGCTAAACCCAATTTAGGTCTCGTTTTCATCCTCATTGTCCTCGACACAGTTAGGCACGCCTTTGCAGGGCTCCCGCTCCTTGGGGCGGGTGGCAGTCGCACAGAAATGATCCGGCAACGCCATCTCGAAACCGTCAACGCACATAACACTCCTGCGGCGTGCAGGTTTCTCTCCATGCTGGAAACAAACCAAAGGAAAATCAGGATCAGGATTAAAACATGAAACAGACTTTTAGCAGATTTCTATGAATTGAACCAAAGTTGCTGCAGGAAATTGACTAAAAGAGGGCTTCAGAATTACCTGCGGTATACACGTAACAGGACACGACTGCCATGGACCAATCCACCAGTGATAAGGACAGTTTTCCTCGTTACACACTCGCATCGAGGGCGGCGGCTCTTCAGACTTTTCGCAATAAGACTCATCAACGATTGTAGAGGATCCTTCAGCCGTGGATGTGTTAAAACCTATTATAGACTCCTGACACAATGCGATCTGGGATTGTGTGCCACCCCCGCAAGTCACTGAACATTGTGTCCACTCGTCCATTATCCAATCATATTTCACTTCTTTGGGTGGTTCTTTTTTTGACATGGTAAACTCGTATTTTACTCCTGGATTAAAAGTATTACCGTGGAAAAATATCTTTAACAAAAAAAACACATATTACGTTATATTTATAAAAGCGACTGATTTTTAAAAATCATTAAAAAAGTTCAAAAGCTTTACGTTTTTTTATTACATCCATCACACTTGCATATAAAAAAATTGAAAGCGGGTAAAAAACTTCAATCGACCGGAAGATACACTCGATAGGTAGGATCGTTTTTTGTTCAGCGTTTTAATGACGAGAGTGCGCCCGTTTAAAAGCAACGCGGATGGGCGTATTTTAATTAACGATTCGCCGATTCGGGGAAGTGCTGATGATGGGGGAGCGTGCCGAATCGAGCGTGAACGATTAGAATAACTTTTCGCCGTCTTCAATCGTTCGCAACGTGTAAAAAAATTCGCCTGGCCAGGGCCAGCGCGATAATGATGCGATGAACTTTTTACGACAACAAATGCCAGAAAAGTTTGAGGGATGTTACAATGTACATGTAAATTCGTAGCTCTTAAGAAAGCCTTGAAAAAGATACTGCTTTTTTTATTTTTAGAATTAAAGTTGTTACCGTTAACGAAATAAATTTAATAATGATTTTAACAAAATCGTGCCTCTAAATAAACTAAATTGAATAAAAAGAAGACAAATTTAAAAACCTGGTTAGGGTTAAACAACAATAAAAGTTCCTGGCAATAAAATGATATAAAAGAAACATTACTTACATAGAATAAGATGGATTCCTGAATAGGACCTGGTATTCTTATCTTCTCCAATTCATTATCCCGCTCGTAGAGAGCCTGCACACCTGCCACAGTGTATTCGCCAGGAAGGGTGATGTGGCTGCGGGAAAAGCGGACACGCGTCCATGTAGTTCATTACTTGTGCAAGAAAAGCATGTGCAGAGTGCACCGACGACGTCGCTTTTCACGAAATCGTGAGTTTGGGTAACGTCGTCGGTGCAGGTGCGTACAATGTAGACAGACGCAAAAGGGAGAAACATGGAGTAGCTTACCCTTTTCCATTCAGGTACGTGCGCTGCGAGATTGCGCTAGCGATGCTAATGTAATTCGCTGAATAATCAATTTCTTCAATGCGAATGTTCCGCGACCCAGCTGCAAAAAGGAAAATCATGAAGACATTTTGTAGCATTCGATGAAGTATCAATTATTTTAATGCAACATTTTGATCAATTGTATAGTGCTCATTACAAATATAAAATCTGTTTTGTAAATTTGGTTTTAGGTTTGGAAGTGGAATTTAAATTTGTGGTCAAATTATAATTGGTGTTGAGATATCACAGAGAATAAAATACCAGATGATTGATCTGCTAATTGGTATTTTGTGGAAATTGCATAAATACAATTGCAGGTAATTTGAGATAATTATCGCAAGCATTCTGATGCGGTAAAGCGGATTAAAATTAAAGTGCCAATGGATGCGTTCGCGAATGCGCACACCAAATCGTCGGAATTAGCGCGCGAGCGAATAGAATTAATGAATGAGATCGAAAATTACGCGCACGGAGGCAAACCGCAGACGGAATAACATCGTCGACCTATTACAATCCGCCGATTGTGAAGATAAAGCCGCAAATTGTTGAGGTGGGAATCGTGTGTCAAAATCGAATATGTTCCCAAAATTGATCACAATTTCAAATATTAATCGCAATTTTTTCTACAGAAAGTTTATAAATTGTAATGGTACTAAATTCATTGTAAGTCAAACTTAATTATAAAGCCAGATAATTTTAATTTTATTTATTAATTAATTATTTGCGTTGAGTTTTGTATATTTTGTAACAAGCTGTAACTGTTACTAATGGTGGAGGCGCCGCTAGGCACAGACACTCGCAGTCAACAGCAGTCAACAGTGTATAAACTAAGATTTAAAACGTTGAGGTAGGAGGTGAGGAGCGGGGAAGACACAAGGTTCTTTTATGTGGAAATGAGCGGGAAGCATAGTGCACCGCGGCGGCGACAAACGAGGCAGTGGTGGAAGAAGCGACGACAAACGGAACGTGAATGGATAAATTATGCCGTCGCAAAGTGCTAGTTATGCTTTTATGCATCAGTAGCGCACACCTAAAGGCGGCCAGGAGCGACAACAAGCATCGCGAACGATGAGCTACAGCAGCTAGTTTCGACCATAATCTTTGTCTACCATATACCATCTACAATCGTTCCGCCCCTTAACTTCAACCGACAATCATAGAAGAGATATTGAAATGTCGACATTGCGAACATACCACGAAGTAAATTACAGCGATATAAACAAGCCAACTGATATCAACCATATCTTACCACTAAACTAGTATTTAAAAGTGGGACAGCACAGAAATGTGTTTAAATTTATTTAGGAGATGAATGAAGAATGGTAGAAATGTAGAATGGAAAATAAGAAAAGTGGGAACAAACGAGTGTATGTTAGAAGGTGCAACCAAAAGAAGATTGAAAAAAAAAGTTATAAAAAAGAAGAACAGTGAGCTAGAAGAAGAGTGAGAAGATTGTACAAGATTTAGATAACTCTCTTTCGTGGAAGAATGAAGAAGAGTGAAATGTTTAAAGAACATTGGAAACCATATGGATCTACAAGGAAGGTTAAAGATGTTTGTATGTAGGTGAGAATAAGGATGAAGAAAATAGGAATAGAAAAAGCTAATGGTTCGAAAATACAAGGTTTAGAGGTAAAAAATGGAAGAGTGGGTGAAAAAGAGTGGAAAAAAGTTTAAAGGCATTTGAATACTATAAGGATAAATCTGGAAGAAACGAGAAAACAAAAAATGTTATAAAGAAAGTGGGAATCTTATTGGGTAAAAAGGAGTGCAAGAAAAATGAGTTTTATTTATGAAAACTTACCTGGAACTACAAACATTTCTTTATACCCAGCTCCTCCGCTTTGTTTCTGGTAAACTCCTTTAATAGTATCACAAGTACTGCCATCACCCTGGCATACTCCACAGTCGTCTTCAATAGCTGTTGAATCAACGATCCAATCACATCCAACCTTCTATACCACACATCCCATAAAAGAAATAACAACCAACATTAAAATCATTACTAAATTATAAAAGAAAATAATCATAACATACTCTGCATATCCCCGTAATACATAAATCCCTAGTTCCTACATTACAAGGCGTTCCATCAGTAGCCCTTTCCTTCCATGGAACTATCACCGTGTCATTAGCATCAGAACAGTAGAGCTTACAAGGTTCATCTTTTAACCAAAAACACCAAATATATTACAAATCTGATAATAATTCCAATAATTACTTACCCTTTTTAAAATATGGTACCCATGTATTTAATTGTCCTTCATACGTTTCGTTATCAAAAGCACTGCATTGCAGCGCTCGGAAGGTGGGTACTCTCGAAATACAAGGATCGGAGTTACAAACTCGATAGCGTCGACGTTCCCCGACACAAAATTTCCCACCATCACTTGGTTTTGGATGATCGCATTCTCTTTCCATGATCGAAATACCCGCATCGCACGTCCTGGAACAATCACTCCAAGGAGACCATTCACCCCAACCTCCATCAATTGCAAGAGGCGGATCTGACATTGGTACACACTTTTGTTCCTGGCACCACTATGTATAAACAAATGGAAGATAATTATGAAAAAAACAATTATAAAAATAAAAATTTTACCATGTGTTTTCCACAATGGGTACCCGGAGCTGCTGGTCTCAGTTGGGTTGTGCAAGAACCGTTGATTTCACACCACAATCGTGTACAAATCTCGTCCAATTGAACGCAGACTGTTGCATTGTTACCGAATTGAAGACGACATTGAAACTCGGCATTGTAGATAGCTCCTGCTGGAAGTTGTGGGTATTTGTATTCCTCTTCTTCAGATGGTGAGTCTTGAAGGCATTCACCATTGCCTTCACTAACAATTACAAACATTAATGTGATAAATTGATCATCCAATTGATCTTTATTTTAATTACTCAAGGAATGTGGTTACGTATCGTCTGCTACAAGCTGACCAAGAAACTTCCACAGTATCTGCTTCAAACGAGGGTGTCATGATATGAAGCATTGATCCCTCACGTCCTTTACAACCAATTTTATCCGTGTCGTGATGCATTCCAAAACTGAAGAACAATAAATTAACTATTTGTTGGCGAAAAATTACTGAAAGGATTAAATTACTTGTGACCCATTTCATGAGCAATTGTATGAGCTAAGGATATCCCATTGTCCTCGTTAACACTACAACTCCGTCCGCTTTTGCACATCCCTCCAACGTTAGCAACACCTAAAGTATTACAAGGAGTGTTCTTGTTCACGCAGATATCTTTTCGAGTTATCAGAATAGCAACATCATGATGATGTGGATGTGAATCATTTTTCGGATTTTGTTCCTTTTGCCACTTGCAAAAGTTTTTAAGTGATAAATCAGCATTTACTGTAATATTCAAATCTGGAGCTCCCGAAGGATCATCAATAAGAATAATCTTCACTACAACGATATTGATAAAATTTCCAATGCTAGGATCCAGATACAATGAGGATACCTACATTTTTTATAAAATATTTTTCAATGAAACTTTAAAATGAAATAAAAAAATTCCAACTTGCCATATTCATGATTGTTAAAAGATAATATTCAACGTCGCCATCCTCGTGAAACTCCACCATTGATGAGTCTGCTACCAGCAAGGCTTCAACGTACTGAGGAGTACTGATGGATCGCTTAATCCTAACTCGCTTTGGATGCTTCTGATGTCGCTTGTGATGCACGCTTTTATATTTGAGTTTCTTAAGGTTGTTCATTGAAGCAAAGCGGATCTTTTCGCGTAGTTTCTGACGCTTTTCTTGCACATTCACTTTTCCGCTTCCAGCATGTTGGTACCACTCCAATCTATCAAGTTTTGTCAATGCGAAGAGCACAACGAAAATAAAATAAATAAAAAACATTAAAAATTTAATCACATGATTTTGTGTGGTGTTTTAATGTTACGTATCTATAGAGAAAAAAAGTGTTTTACTCGGTCATTCGTTTGGGCTCGCGCGTGCCGCAGTTTTTGGATCCTCGCCTGCGCCTCTTCTTCCGTTTCCGCTTACCAACGCTGCCGCTTTCGTCTGCCACCCGCGTTGCTATCGTCCTTTTGTATATCAAATGTTTATGTTCTGGATTTACATTTCTCAAACTGCGCGCGGTCGGCTCGATAAAGTATCTTCCGTTTTCAGTGTGTATAAAACCAGTCTTAAAATACACCACAACAATATAATATAAAACCAGCCGATTTTTTTTGATGTTTTTTTTTTAAATCAAATATAAAGAATATTAGTTATTACCAGACCGTTGCAAGTGGATAAAGCAACTCGTGTTTTGTCATTGCCATAGACATGTCCTTGATAGTGACATCCAAGACTTCGTTTTGGCCTAGAGCGCGTATGCAAATCCTTGCTGTGCATCCGCTCGACGATCATGTTGGGCGCCACAAAGCTCTTGTACGGCTTCAGAATTAGCATATGCTCAAGCTCGTCGATAGTGACATTGAAATGAACAGGCCCATCTTCAAAAGTCTCTAACTTGTGCGTGACATGTTGACCAAATTCGTTCACTCGTCGTGGCACAGTCAAATTGAATGTGTAACCATCCGGTCGTATTGATTTGGAATAAATTCCTTTAATAAAATTAAGTGTCAATTCATCATAATTATCTTGATTCATAGCTTAGTACAACAAGTTCAAAATAATATTTTGATTACTCTAGATGTCTCAAAATGTTTTGATTCAACTTTGAGGTTTCCTTATGCTTTGATTGCTCTATAAATATCAAAGGACCGAACACGCACCGAACGTGAAACAAATCGACATTGCAAGGCGAAAAAATAAAAGACTATGGCGCCAACATTCTACTCGGCCACTCGAGATCCTCTTGAAATCTCTTGATGTTCATTCGAACTCTTGTCGAGTTACGACTACCCGCGACCTTCGGACGAAACGGATTTACAAATTTTTAATGCGCATTCCCATCGGACGGATCTGTCCGATTACTAGAAGAACTATTAAATTTTACGAGCGGTTTAAAATTAAAATCTTAAGTATTTTTTTAAATATATAAAGATTCGGATTAAATTACTGGATTATAGTAATCCTAATTTAATAGAGGTCAAATTTTAAGCAATGTACTGAAATTATCATACAAAAAAATCATGTGTTTGGTTGTTTGGTTGTCTAAATTGTGAAAAATTTAGGTTAAGTAAATCTTAACCTCACCTAACCTAACAGTATGTTAAACCAAAGATTTCTGCATTTATAAGAGTTCCTGTTTAATGCAATCCAAGCAAACATGTGACACAAAACACAAAAAGCATTTTTCCGTCCTCATATTACCAACACGCCAAAAGGAATTTTACTCATTGTTGTGCACCATAACATTGTTTGCACTAATGCATGCTGGAGTTCTGCAACCACAAAACGCAAATAACAAGTTTACTCAATTAAATCCACCATCACCAGGTGCTGCCCTGCCGAAAGCAAGAATATAAAATAATGTAAAGACTCAATTACTTCTTCTCTTCATAAATTTTCACCTGAAACTTGTAGGTATTAAAATCGAACATGAAATCGTGAATTTATTACCACATATAAATTATATTCCGTAGTTTTTTGCGTCATATTTATTTACGATCAAGATTCAGGTTGACTTGAATACCAGATTACTACTAGAAGTTATTGGTAGTGTTGGTTTTGTTTGCGTGTTGGTAGCCTCGTAATGTTCATTATAATTAGCGCGCGTATCGAAACAACATTAATTAATTGCAGTCGAACGGATCGGATCGTTCGCGGGCCACAAATCTTTCCGTAGCGACGGGCTGCTTTTTAACCATCTAATTAAAAGCCATAAATCTGTAAGCAACCTGTCCGATGGTGTATATTCTTCTTCGCGCGCTTGATCTTGCACCCGCCTTCCGGCGAATAATACTTGCCAGTATTTATAAATGCTGAAGTTTATACAAACTTACACCTATTTAGACTTCCTCTTCATAACGATTCCGACAGATTTTGTCGTGCCACCAAAGAGAAATTGCTATAAAATTTTATGATTTTAATTTAATCGAATCTTGGCCATTAAGTGAGTTTTATTTCTTAGAATTGCAGATAAAGATATTTTGTCTCTCCGTGCTGTTAACATGTTTAATTTATACCATTGTAAAAGGTAAACATTTTTTTAATGAGACGTGTTGAGAAACGTAAGCTTGCTAAAGCAATCACTTTAATTAAAAATAAAAGTTGTCGATGTTCGTGTTTAATAAATCCTCTTAAAACGTGTTGCAATGTTTATTTTGTTCTCGCTTTATTTACGACTACAATCCATTTGTATTATTTGGTACATAATTCGGATTTATAAAGAATACATTTTATCGTAGAACATAAAATGCATTTATACTAAAAGCTCTTTAATCTTCTTTACCCCTAAAGTTCGTCATCGTTTTCTTCGATCACAACATCATTGTCCTTAATCTTTGTACGTTGTTAAGGAACATTTTAAAGACTTGAAACTTTAAAGCGTTTGAACCTTACTCTTTTCAAACTCATGAAAAACCATCAACTCATCCTAATCTAAACCAGCCTAAACGTAAAACTATTGCCCATTTTGTTAGAACTTTTGAAAGTGACAAAGATGACACAAAACAGACTCGAGAGACCTTTCCTGCTCAACCCGACACAAAGCAACATGTCAACACAAACGAAACCACTCAGCAGTCTCAACAGTCAACGCTACATCGCAATTCATTCAAGATTCATTTTAGATTCAAGCACTTCACAGCTCAAACTAAAAGCTTACTTCAACGATGACAACAAAAATAAAACACCATTAACAGCATCAACATCAGACAAGAAATTATCCTGCATAGAAAACAAAACAAGTGTTGCGCTGCTCATAATTCATCAAAAATTTTGCAAAACTGTGACAAGCTGCGACAGTAAATTTACTTAAGACTAAGACTTAGTATGAGTAGTGGGTTGGTTTGTAAGTTGTTACTTCTTACCAATTCATTAATCTCTGTCCAGTTTTATATTTGCGACTTTTCAACTCGTTAACTAGCTGACTCTTGAACTTTTCATCTGTTTAACCCACAGAAACGATGCACTCCGACAGCGGTTTATTAAAAAACAATTTGCAAAGTTTATACGTGTAGTTAAAGCTCGCTGTTCTGGCTCTTGTTTTTTTGAGCGACGCGCGACTTGCGGGTCGTCGAAGGAACATAATTGGATGATTAACTAGCTCCGCTCCGATTTCCACCTAACAAACCAGCAAAGTTTTCCACCACCGGTAGTTAAACGAGTTTAATTCAATCAAAACAACGCCATCTCCACGACCAACATCGTGATGGTGATCCAATTGCTAACCGGAAATTATTATTCAAACTTTATTGCTATCCGCACTCAAAGAATACTATGATTCCAGGAATACCAACTTTAACAAAAAAATTGAAACAAAAACTGGTAATTTAAATATAACGAGCGCCATCTGTTAGTGAATAGTTCCAGAATTTAAAATACCAATTCTGAGAGCAAATAAAATAAAAATACTCACTTATTCTTGATATTAACAATTCCTGGCAATAAAATTTAAATATCTCAATGGTAGCAGAGTATCCAGAAGAAAATTCAATTGAATACATAAAACCTGAATAAAACTACTTTAGATTGCATTCCCTAGCACGCGCTAAAAATTCAATATTATAATTACGAGCTTTTATCAAGCTTTCGAGGTCGGTGTCGTTTTGTGTTCCCCGGCGTAACGACGCTGATAGTGCGCCCCCTCACCCCGCTCTCGCTCAATTAGCAAAAAGCTATTACCTAATTTATTTTATATTGCTGGAATGTGTGTGCCCAAATGTACGTCCACGTGGGGGGTTTGGATGAGCCAGCAGTAAAGTGTGGGTTTATACAGGACTTCGAATTTCCAACGTAATTTAAGCGCTTTCGCACCCTTTTTCCCAGGCCAAGCGCTGAGTTACGCAAACATAATATTATAATACCCGCCGGAGTTAAATTATTTTTAATTTCAGATGCAAATTAAGCTCGCTTTCGACGTCGCCGTCGGTTGTCGTTGGCCATTAACTTCAATGGCTGTTTGCTGTTTTTAATTCAATTTTTTTCAATTTGCAACCATTCGCAACTTGTTTCATCGTTAAATATTCCACGCGCAACAATATTTAGCTTTATTAGTATGTATAAAGTCAAAATGTAGTTAATAAATTTATGATTGGATTAAAGGTGTACTTAATGAATAAATGGTGCAAAGTTTCGACGCGATGAGAGCCTTCGATGATATCGGAGTATAATTTTGCCGTGTTATTAATCTGCACTCAATCAATCCATCAATCAAGCACGTCATCTTTATCTTTGTTAGCTTTTTGTTTCGGAAAACGAGCGAACAAAAAGCGATTTGCTATGAGGATTAGAAAGCATGTGGAGATCAATCAATCAATCAATCGGCAAGATGCGACTAATAACATTAATCATTATAGTTTTACAAACAATCAACAATTATTACCATAACAAATTAATACAAACAACTACCTAATACACAAACAACTACTATTAGAACCTAAATATTTTAATTTAAAATTTTTGTTGTGTCATTTTTTTTTGTTTTGATCGAGGATTGTTTTAACCTAATAATATGTTATGATAACATCATTTGTATTGTGTTTTACTTAATTGGTTGTTTCTAAAAAGAGGAAACAGGAATCTATCTAGGCGTTCGGTCTTTAATCGGCAGTGAATCGCGGATTAAAGATTGTAGATCATGGATTGTGGTTTGGACCGAATTGGAAACGCCCGCAACGTAATGGAAACGTTGGTTGCGTGTTTCATGCATAAATCTTTCGTTGTCATAATTGTAACCGGACACGACGACCTGCCTGGCTTGACCAGCGCGCACGCATTTACGATCCAGTTCGTTTATTCGCTGTAAACGCCTCTACACGACTCAGAAAATTTTTATGTACCAAGAATTGCAATCGTTTACTTTACCTTACCTTAGATTACTTAGTTGGAAATTATCTACAATTATTAATAAGCTATGGAAGCGTTATAACAAGAAAATGACGTACGAGAACGTACGTTTATAACTATCTATAATTTTCTAAAAATTTGATTAAAAATAATTTATATTAGTATATTGACAAAGGTGTATTAACATAGTTAATTAAAAAACTTTGTAGTATTTTCCAAATTACATTTTCTCGAAATGTTGCTGGTTGTTTCGCAGAATCATAATGTGTATTCAACGTTTTTGTTATTCAGGTAAGAAGAAACTCTTTAGAAAAAGTGGAAATATTTGCACATTAATAAAAAAGTTAAGACGTTTCGAATGCTCGAATGCGTCGATTCTCGGACATGATTTGTTCCCGCAACTGAACGAACAACGAACGATGGAAAGAAACTTTTCCTGCCGTTTTATTGACACGAGAGCGCGGCACACACAACTCGCAATAAAAGAATTTTAATTTAAAACGAAACGAAAAAATGATCGCTCAAGGTTTGCAACAAATCATTCTGCGACGTTGCGCGAGCTGCGCTTCGCTCCGGGTGACAGGTCGGTCGGGGAGCGATTTTTATTTCGTACAAACGTCGTCCGTAGCGTTGACACTTTTCCAGCTTGATTAATCACGAATGCCTCGAAGAAACGCATTTAATAATTAATATCGCAATTTTTCACAATATTTTTTTTACAGACAAAAATCAATTTTACATTTGAATTGCAAGAACAAACAATTGTTTTGATTTGTTTTATAATTTCGTCACACAACCACAACGAAATCTTTAGTTCGGTTAGTAGGAAATTACAGCGTATATAATTTTCATTGAAATGCGAACCGTAAACAAATAATCACGACCTTGATATCACCAAACTGCGAATTACGTCTGAAGCAACGCTATAAACCAATTGAAGTCACAATCTCATTATTTAATTACACAAAAGCATAATAACAAAGCTCGCTTGACTATGCTATTGCTATGAAAACTAAAATGGTTAATAATACACCGAAATCACAGTTAATAATTTAAATTGAAATTAACAACCAAAACTATAACAATTTATTACGATGCTTTATGACATTGTTTATTAATTTTAGTGCAAATGTATCATTCTTGTTGAATATGTCTGTCTATAATTGTACAATAAGTTTGGCGTTGTTATAGAGTTTGCTATTATATTACAACCAAAAGCTTCCATCAAACGCACAAGCTCCCAACTGTTTTGGATAGTAATCGAAACTCTTGTTTACTTTACGTCAAAACGTAAACATTTATATTCCTGATATTGAGCTTTGCTGCTCTATACAGATAGATGTCAATAACTTTATAAGCAATTTCGTATTTATTGATATTATTTCAACCGTTAAGCTTTTAAGGATCATGATCATTTTACATTTAATTTTTATTGTGTGATGCTTAAAGCATTTTGACGCTTTTATACGTTCCAAATGATACTTATCAATGTTATCGGTGTAATATGCAAACATTAGAATAATATATATGTAACATTCACAAATTCGCAAATGTGCACACTGCAAATGTCCACTGCATCGTGAAATTCCTTGTGTGTGCACTGTACAGTCAACAAAGCGAACAATTGGCTTTATCTAAATCCAAAGCTGATATAATATAAGCAATAACTACACATACAGTGTGTTACAACGCACTTAAATAAAATTCACACAAAGTAACGCGTTCTCACTCGCACTCACAGTGTAGCTTTCACATAAAGTTAGTTGGCTGTGACTAATATTTTTTTCTATTATCAAATTAACACAAATCAATGAATTGTTGCTAGTTAAGACGTTCATTCGAGCTTAATTTTAAGTGTAAGAAATTAATTTGTTAGAATTAAGTATTATCTTGATTGAACGATTGAAATCAAAACCTACATCGACTAATTTTCTGTTTAAATCGTGGGCCGAAAGTCTGGAGTCATGTTATCGTCGTGTGCGTACTTCCGTCGACTTTGTGTTGAGCAATAAGCTCAATAAAATAATCCGCTTAATTGCAAATATCTTGTAGAGGCACGTGAGTTGTTGACAAGTTAAGCTTGTTTCCTACAAGTTTAGACTTAAACATCAAGCGGTAATGAAACTAGTAGTAACAAACACCAAACACAAATGTTGACAAATTAAAGAAAAACAAATTTTGATTTAATCGACATTAAAATTTCATTTGTACATATTAATTACCAAATTATTTAATTAAAATAAAGTTGCAAATGTTTTACTATGACTATATTCCAGAAATAAATATTCCAATCGACAATTAATTCCGGTCATGTTTCATGTTTTACATTACTTGTTTCCAATTCATGTATGCGTTTCATGTTTCGTGTTAATTATACACGCGTATAATTAGCGAAGTAATTGCAGGGAACCAAAAAAATTGGTAGCACATGTAATAATAAATAATTTAGTTTTTTTTAGTTTTCTGTAAATTACCTTTGTACTGGTTGTGATTGGTTGGCTCAACTGCATCGATCCAAAGTAGTAGAGTAACTATGACGGTTCCGGCCCGTAGCGGCCATCTTCCACGCATTGACATCATGAGGAAGCAGTTAAAGTACAGGTAGACGCGGGAAAACGCATGCTCGATATTGTAAGGCTTCAAATCACCGAATGTCACATATCACTGATCATAAGATTGTAAACTACTGATTACTTAAGTAGCACTTGCTTATTTTTGTTTTTTTTCTTTCAGGACGTGTTGTTGATTAATAGGTCATGCCACCCACAATCAAGAACAAAACAAAAACAAATCAAGCACAGTTTCAAGACGTTGCAATGAATATTTATTTTATTTATGTTTTATTTTTTTAAGTTTTGGTTTAATTTTTTTTGGTCAAAATGTTGGTTCTGGTGTGAATTAATGCGTTCTCCGGTGAATCGCAAATTTCGCGTCCAGAACGTGTGGTGTCGTGAACGCGTCTAGTGTTTCGGGTCCAGCCAACACGCGAGCAACCCGACCACGACGGCGATGACTAACAGACGCGACTCTCAACCGCGAGAAACCTTGGCTTTCCTTGGCGTTTTAATACGCATTTATGATCGCCAGCGACGGACCGAATCATATTTTTTTCTGTAAATCACTGTACCTATATGTACCAAGGTAATTTCATTTCAATCACATGAAAAGGAAACATCTATAACATAATCTAGAACTTTACAAACAGAAATTCAATTAAAAACAGAATATCAATATTTGGAGTTGTTTACTGTTGACTTGTAAGCCAGTAGTGAATAAATAGAATTTCTATAAAATATTGAAATTTTCTATATTATGTTGTCGGATTTATAGCGAACCACAATGCTGTTTACTTTAAACGTTACTTTTTCCCGGTTTTCCTTGGGCGACGAACGTTTTCTTCCTTTATCTCTCATGGTTCGACGACGCTGAGTGCATAGCTCAATGATTCGGTTCTTTCTTAAAGTCTTGTCATGTTCACCGGCTTAACTTAGTACAGTTTACTTAATACCACATCAGTCGTAACACAGTCGTTATCCGTCAAGTTGAAAATAATTTAAATTAAATGAAAGTCAACCAAAGAAAGAATAAAATTATTGCTTTGAAATTAACTTGATAATAAAATTATTTTTTATTTGCGTAAAAATAACATTTATAGATAATTTGAAAACAAAGTGGTTAATGTATCAACCTGTAAATAAATCTACATGTTGGGAGTTACGTTTTGTGGGCCGTAGGCTGTCTCTTCTTTCGAAGCTTTGCAGAGAAGCTTCTTCGAGAGGCGCTTCGGCTCTGCGTGTCGTTCTGCTGCATTCATGCCGCTTTGGCGCCACACCGCGCCACGCCGAAAGAGTTTTATTTTACACGTCTGAGAGGAGCGATATGCGTTGCATCCGATGCCTGCGGAGCGTATTAATTAAAATTTATTGACGACATGACATAATGTGAACGCGACGCAGATGAAAGACATGCCGAGCGCACGAATACGACCGACGTAATTGACCGCTTCCTGTTGGCATCAAGGTGTGTTCTTACAAGTGAGACTGTGTACCAAATCACAGAAAAAACTGATTTAGACAACAAATTAGTGAGCATTAACAACATTTTATACAATCTGTTTCAAGACATAAATATATAATGTCGGTTTTCAAACAAAAATATAAGAAATAGAATATATTGTACTTAAATATTATGAAACAGGATGTTAATTGTTATATTTTAAATAGAATTTTAGTTTTTTGGTTAAATAATTTTGAATTTTAGGACAATGTGTAATAAAATCAAATAATGTTTTGGAAAAAATTTTGAAAACATCGAATTTTTAAAGTTTTTACGCAAAAAATCAAATTTATGTTAAAGAATCTGAAAGTTTCGTTCATTAGTTATTTAAAAACGTATCGTTAATTAAAATCGTGATTGATTAACTACCCTGACTTGAGCTTTTTATTTTGTGAATCTTATCCTTAAATTCTACACAAAAAATATTTGAATTGCGCAAAAAAATTGCGAATTTTCTTATGTTTAGTTAGTTAACCTATTTGATTGTTACATATTCCGATAGTATAGCTTATTGGCTATCTAAAATTGTAACCTTTATTAAAATAAGTGTAGAGGAACCTTTCTAAACATAGCTTTTTAGTTGTAAAGTCCTGAGTTCATAAATTTTCTACCAGAATTATATGAATAGCGCAATCAACTTAAGATTTTTTCAATTTTTGGATAGAAAATTCAAGTGATAATTATATATACTGAAAGCATAGCTAATTACCAATCTAAAACAGTACGGATTGTTAATATAGTTTACTTCACATACGACTTACAACAAATTGAAATTTAAAGAAATGTATTTTCCAAATGTTGGGTGTGTTATAAGTTTTAATGCTTTGGGGTTTTTAAAAATATAATAATTACGACACAATTGGGGAAATGTATTTTTACAAATGCGTGTCACGGACTTCTGGGGAAAATTAGCATCGCAACTTCGCAACACAATGCGTACCCGACGTGCATTACTTGCAACCGCAAAGTTGCGGCTCGTTTAATGCGTAAACTTCTGCCGTTGTCCTCGTCCTCGTGACTCGTCCTCTCTTCTTAATATTAAAATAATGCGCTTCGAATTGAAGCCCATTTAAAGTCGCGTCATGAATATGCATAAGTAGCCGAACTGAAAAAAAGCTTTGTAAAACTCAGTTTTTATTCCGTTGTTTCCTCATTTCAGTTTTCGAAAAATATAAACGCGACTGCTTCAAACAACAACACCAAATATAAATTTTAGTTGTGAACAAATTAAGGTAATAAAACATTAAAAGTTGTTTGCTTCTTTAAATTTACCAAAAAAATAGTTTAATGGTTTTATTATTTTCTTTGTTTTTTTATTATGTGGTTTCGAATCAACCGCATTGTGGTGTTCATCGCGTCCGTCATTGCACAATCTATGGCATTAACTCAGTCGATTGCCTTCGTTTCGCTTTCTTCGTTGAGTTTTAAGCCGATCGAAGACGAAGTAAGCGCGCTGAACGATGAGCACACCGGATTTGCATAACGGATGGGCGAGAATAACGCGAATACGAACAACCAACCAACGGTCGACTACTGACTGACAATGCAGACAACTCAGGTTTTCTTCGGCTAACTGAAGAAACTAGAGAGATTACTACAACTTGATGTAGAAG
Source organism: Atheta pasadenae (assembly GCA_030264155.1). NCBI lineage: Eukaryota > Metazoa > Arthropoda > Insecta > Coleoptera > Staphylinidae > Atheta > Atheta pasadenae. The sequence continues at coordinate 52,702 of JARJDS010041215.1, read as the reverse complement.
TCCAGGATAATTTAAGTAAGAAAAACAAAAGATTATTCAGGATTTACAAAAATAACACAGAAAAGTTGGAAAAGTTTAGAAAATTTACAACATGAATTAAAAATAGTAATTATTTGCATTTATTAAATTTTGTTGAAGCTGAATTCGGTAATATTCCTAAATGTGAATCTGAATTTATTCCTTGGAAATGGAATCTTAAAATTTAGATCGAAATCCTGCAAATCAACGAAGCATGAAATCAAATGGTATGGCCCATCAAGCGCGACAATATGATATATTATTTTCACATATTGGTGATTTACTACAAAATCATATAAAATATTCCTATGAATTTTTTTGTTCTATTGTTGAAAGGGTTTAGTTTTATTGATAATTGAGAGATCTAAATATCGAGATATTTGATGGATTTACCATGGATGGCCATGTTTCTTTGAAGGCCTAGTATAACGCGTAGGGTTTGGCCTTGCAAAGAACGTTAGTTATACGATTGTATTCAAGGAATGTTTGTTGAATGTTTGTGGATATTATCAGTTCTAAAATTCTCGTTTTAAATTGAACAACTGGTTTATATCTACTTTTGGCCTTGTTTGGAGCATTATTCCAAGCAAGACTATTTGTAAAAACATTAAAAAAGTTAATTTTAAGAAACATTGAGTACATCAATTAAGAAAAGTATTCAATCGTCCACTAAATGATCCAATAAAACCTGTTTATTTGTTACGGTGGCCTTCCATGGTCCACACACGTCGTTCAGTATAAAGCCGCGTTCTCGCTCGCACACATGCGCATCAACGTTAGTTAGCTTTAAAAACTCCTTTCGTTTACTTTATTACTAAATTTAAAGTTAATTTGTAAACAAATTGTTTTATATTTTAATTTATTTCACTTGTTTTTGTTAATTACAACCAATAAATGTAAATAATGTAAATACATTCCATAAGTTGTGTAAGTTATCTATAAAAACATAAAATTAAAACTAATTGCACACATAAACCAAACGTTTTATGATAATAACAAAGTAAACAAACGGATGGGTGCAGTTTGAGCAACTCCTTGCTACCAATAATAATTGTTTAATACCAATAATTAGCATTATTCAAATAATGTCTCGAGTCTCGCGTCTTGCGTCTCGAATGTCGTGGCTGCAGCTTCGTAATTTATTCCAACTTTATTTATCGTCGCGCGTGGTTGCTGCTGCCCCCTCCGGATCTTTCGCATGGCTACCTGCACGCCTGTTGCCTCTCGCGGTCTTTTATCGACTCGTGATCGCACGGCAAACACCAATAATGATAATTCTATATAATAAATGTTAATTGCGCTCGTAAAACTCCTGTATTACTTCATTCGCCATTCCAACGCGCGCGCGCATTCGCCCATTCGTGCGCTTTCTCGCCGCCACCATATCGCCGTCGACGAGACGTCGAGCGTAAATTCTATAAATGGCGATCATTATAACCGTGGCCAAACAATTTTCCAGCCGTTTTCATACTTGTGCATTTACGTGCTTTACATGCCATAAACATAAATTCTTTTATCAACTCTAAAGCTATTTTATATATTTATTTCACATTGTATAATCATAATCAATAATTTTGGAATACTTTTTCCACAATTTTATCAAAGCAAGGAATTTTCTTTTGATTAAAATACATAAATTGTTGTTTATGGATTCAATTGGTAAATGTTTAGTTTATCAGATAATCAAATTTGTCGCTGTATCGTTCGGATGTTATTAGATCGCGCAATGTTTGCCGGCAGGTGGTCGTAATGTACAGTTCGACACTACTTCCGGTCGCTTTCCGAATACACACAGGAAGTCAAACATTGGATAACCCATAAATTTGCAAACACTATCGCGTGTTTACTGATATTCCCAAACGGGACGTGCCAATCGTCTTTTGGCAGACATTCGCCGAATCATCAACGCCATCTGTAATGCAATAGTCAGGATTTCTTTAATGTGAGCCATTTTAGTGAACAATACATTTTTTAGTTGTTTTTACATTAGCAGACAAAACAAACAAAAATTTTTGAGTTCAATTTATTGTTTTCGTTTAAAATTAGTTTGCTTTTTGATGTGATTGACATATTCGCAAAGAGAAGGTCATGGACGCACCGCTCCCAATTACAAATCAACAATTGACAAATAACGTTTTTTGTAAAAGTAAAAAGTTTGTCGCTTCTATTCATTCAATTTTACAATCACCAATGAGTCATAGCTTATGTCGTGATCTTCGTTGAATCGCGGAATTTCGTATTTCTATTTTAATAACATAATAACCAATCTTGTAAGCTGGTGTCTTACATAAAACTCTTGACCACGGGTGACTTGTGACACAAGACAAACGATAAATAACGCGATTTCAATCAATTACCGCGCAGTCTCGCAGTTTCTTCGAATGACTCACAACCAAAAAAAAACCGTCTGAATTGTAATATAGTAATATTTTATTTTTGGCTGTTTTTATCAACTTTTGTCACATAAATTCTCGATTCTGAAACTTTATCGTTTTGAGTCACTTTTTGGTATTTTACAATCCACAATCAAAAATAGCTTTGTGTCGTAATTTGGCTGGTATACGTTTGAAACACTGATTTTTTTTATTTCTCCATATTTGTTTTTGTAACCAGTGACGAGTTTTGAGTGCAGGATAACGCTGCTTTTGTATCTTATAATGCGAGTTTTTGATGGGCGCATAAATGTTACCAGTGCGCATTAGAATATCAAAGCGAGCCGATGTCAGTCGGACAAATCGATCGAAAAATCGAGCACGGTATTTTTACGGCTGAGAATAAAAAAAAAGTATTCAACATCCGCTTGTGTATACCAATAACAAAATTGGAAAAATATAAATAAACATCAACCGCAATAAAGCAGTGTAGATTTACAATCAGCAAAACAGTGTTGTATTTAACTATTTATCAAGCAATATTTGTATTTTTATTTATCTATTATTTCATTACCACAACGATACATATTCGTGAAGACAGATTTTTAGTATGAACTTAAATTGTTTATAAATGAATTTCTGAAAAATACAATCCTGATTTTTATTTTTAGACTGGATTGCAGTGTTTAACTGTTTATCAATTCATTTAAAAAATCAAAAATACAAAATACAAAAAATGAATAAACCAATGTTGTTTTTGGTTGATGTAGAAATAGTTACTTTTTGACCAAAACAATTGACCACAATGTTTTTACGTTTTGAAAACAACATGTCTACTTGTTTATTTAAATAATAAAATCAAATGATTGTTACCTGGCATTGAAACTTCCAAATTAATTAAATTTAAGTTTCTTTTTGTTTTGTTATGTTTGATTTGTTTGCTTGATTGATTGATTGAGACATGCCTGCCTACACTATAATATTCTTAGACTCAGCGCTTAAGACGCGCCAATTTTGGTTTTATTGATTCAATCATGCATTATTAATAAATTTGTATTTTGTTTTTGAGTTTTATCCTATTGTTTTGTTAATAATAAATTAAAATTTAATTAATTTTATAGATATTATGTTTGAGTTATCTAATTAGGTTCTAATTAGTGCGCATTAAACTTCTTCCTGGTACGTCAAAGGCAGCTATAAACAATTTAGCAACTCAAGACTATAACCGCAGGTTTGCGGTAGCACTGTGACGTCAACGTGATGATCAAACAAGATGTCAATTCGACTGACGATAAACGATGTGACCAAATGTGTCACTTTCAGTAAAGTGACATGTTTGACGTATTTATGTATTTATATGATTTGTACAATTAACCCTTGATTTACCCTTACAGCAGGCCCAATTCTCAAGAGAAACCGATTGAATAAATCCCTAACGAGAACCGCAATCGCAATCAAAGAACGTCGCTCCCCTTCGCAGCTTCTCAGCGCAATGATTCGAAAACTGAAGCCGTAATCCTGAAGTCTAAATATCTCTAATGAATCGAAGCGAACAGTAGAAATCAATTGGAGGTTGTCGGCAAAAGTGAAGGAATTAGCGATCGTTGCTTTCGATAATTTCTGCACGTCGTGAATTATTCAATTAACGCGCTCGCGCGATGAACGCGCCGCTACCTCTGCGCTCGCTGCTGCTGACGGTGCTCTTCGAGACGTCGTGGCTGGTGCCACCGGTGGTTTTATTAGAAGGTAAATTACAGAAATGATTAGCGAGGGCCGGGCATTGGCCAAACAGGTGCATACGGATAATGAAATTGATGCATTATTCATGCGACGTTTAATGTATTCCCTTTGGCCGTCGGCGGTGAAGTCGCCGCGTGGCATCGTCGTCGTTGGACATTTCCACGACTCTTTTCATGTCGAATGCTCCAATGATATCGCGCTTTCATGTCGATGCGATTTGCACTCGGATTCAATTAAACGCGATCAAATGAAGTGGCTAATGAATTCCCAGTCTCAACGCAGCAAACGACTTGTTCGACAAATCGTTAAACATGCGACTTTATGCCTTGCATTAACTTCATACCTTATGGTGTCATAAATGTTTCATAAATGTCGAAACCATGCAAATATTAGCGATACTTTTGAAATTGTTACCGAGTTGTTAATTACTAAACTTGTACGTTTTTTCAAAGGTAGATACACCCGAGATGTTGCTGACTACCAGCTATTAGTACCGAGGAAATTGACGCACGAAGGAAACTTTTTGACGTTTTCTTTAAAGCATTTCTATGCACACCAACCACGACCACCAAGAAGAAGAAAACGTAGCCTTGATTCGCTTGATCAAGAAAATCTTGACATGGTAGGTCAACCAATAGTTTCCTATGGTGTTACCTTTGGTGGAAAAGAACACCATTTGGATTTATGGGCAAACCATGGACTTGTTTCGCCATCTGCAGTCGTTGAACGACGAGCACGCAAAGTGCGCGATACTTCAATTCGTAGAATTCGTAATGATTTATGTCATTTTGTTGGAAAAATCCGTGGTATACCCAATTCTAAAGTTGCTGTATCCACTTGTGATGGATTGGTAATAAAAAAATCACAATTATTTTAAATAAATACCAGCATAAAATAATATTTTTTTAATTTTTAAAAAATTCAAAGGCGGGTTATATCCATTTAAATGGAGAAAGATACTTCATTGAACCGTTGAATGAACACGAGCCGAATAAACGCGGTCAACATTTGCACATGATTTACAGCGAACGATTACCCACGCATTTCGTTGGTCCTCGATGTGGAACGAAGGAAGATTGGACGGAAGCTTGGAAAAAACGGCTACGAGAGCGAGAAATAAACGATAACCAGAAACGGATCGCCAAACTGGAAGAAAAACTTCACGACGATCATGTTGACGAAGATGTTAACATCGACGATGATGAAAAGCGAGCACTGGAGTCGGTGCATCGATATCTAGAAACTTTAATCGTTGTGGACAAAAAATTTCTCGACCATCATAAAAACAGCGATTACGAAACTTACATTTTGACTATTATGAATATGGTAAGTAGCAGCGTATTTTTAGTATTTTTAGTTAAGAACAATTTAGTTAATTACTTGAAGTTGTTATTTCAGCACTGCGGGATTTAAAGGTTTTTGGGGCGTTTTAACAACGTTTTTTTGATGGCGGTATTTTTTTAGTTTATTGTTAACTCGTGTAATGCTAGTTTTTATGGTATCGCTGCGTACGTAATTGCACGTTGGATGATTTATTACTCGCGGTCGCGTTTACGGTCGTGTTTGTGTTTGGAAAAATGTGTAGGGTTGTACCACTCAAAGAGAGAGTCTAAAGGAAAGTGTACAGAGTAAATAGCACTCAGTATAAAATGTAACGATTTGTTTAGATTTTATTTAATGCACGGAAATTACAGCAATTATCCTTTAGCTGTTACTAGCAGGTTTCTGGGAAGTATGCTTTTTTAAAATGTAATTACCTTTTACGTCTTTATTAAAATTATGCGCACAGAGAATTTCATTTTTAAATTTGTGATTCTACAATTATTATTACAGTTTTAGGATTTGTGGTGTACGTGACTAGACCCCAACCTTAATTTTTGTCTTTAGTGTACGTTTATACTCATTTTGTGAGATTCTTTTCTTATACGTCACCCCGTCACCCTAATTCTGACGAGCGTGAAATCGCAGGTGGCCTACGTGATGCATGTTGTCGTAGCCCCTGCAATATGACCAAATATGGCAATACTCATCGCGCCCGCTTTCTATTTGCCAATGTCTCACCCTATCTGTAACTCAACGTTTTTCTTTGTAACTTCCACACATCTTTTCGTTAGTCTATCTTTCGATTCTATTCAATTTAGTTCTGTCTCGTGCTCTAATACCAAATTGTGTAAAGTGGAAGTAAATATTCTTGAAGTCTTGATTTTCATTAATTTGCACTCGTAAACACTTCAGATTATTTTACGGCTAAAATTTATTTTAATTTCTTATATCCTGCAATGTCAGCGCGTATTTTTAGATAATTTTGAATTGGAAAGGGAGTTACACATTAAGATGGGAAGTTAAATTAGGACATCGTTTACCTAACGCCACTTACTTTGTAGAACTTCTTACAATTTTGAAACTTCTAAACCAAAAAGGAAGTTGTAAGATGGATATAAGGTTGGGGAAGGTTAGGTATTCGACTAGTGTCAACTGTCAACATTGTGAACTTAATTTTAATCATGTTTAACGCTGCTGAAGCAATGAAGATCGCAGGATTAAATTATGAAGTAGAAGTAGGTTATCGCTTTCAACTGTCTGCATCGGGAACTTAACTTAATTAATGAATGATTGTTTCTTCTAATAAATATCAATATATAATCGTTGTTTAAGGTATCAGATTATTATCATGATGCAAGCTCTGGTAACCAAATGGACGTGGTGGTTGTACGAATAATGTACTTAGAAAAAGAAGAAGAAGAAATCGATCTTGTAATCAACCAGGATTCGGACAAAACTCTGGAAAGTTTTTGCAAGTGGCAGCAAACGGTAAACCCCAAAGACGTTAAAAATCCCAATCATCATGATATTGCAGTACTTTTAACGCGGTAAGAACTTTATTCAATTAAATTTTGATTCACTAAGTTTTATGTTAACAAGCAACAAGTACTAGAGGTGCATATTGTATTCTATGGCATGACTTAAAAATTTATGACTTTTATGCGTGTTTGCTGGGTACTAAAGTATATAATAGAAGCTCTAAACTTATAATCAAATTTTAATAAAATAAATCAATGTCGGGAACCAGCGAATTGCTGTAACTTTGCCATTTAATGCACAAAAAACCTATTTCATCCCCAAAAAATGTTTGTAAAGAGTTTTGTAATTGTTTTCTTTGTTTTTTTTTGGGTGTTCTTTGTGTTTGTTTCTGGTTGTTTGTATTTCACGTGGAGGCCACATTCAAATGGCTGATTGCGCGTTTGCGTTCCCTGCGGACCTGTGCCAAGACTGTTGTTTTTTATTCTCCCCATTTTCCCTTTAACCACGTATAACTCTATCACTGTTTGTGTACAAACACATGTCCAACTTTTGTCCGGGCTCTGTTTACTTTTGTCCTAGATTTTGCTTCCTTTCTTGTTAAATATTTATCTGAGTAAAACGTGCAAATGCATCAACTCAAAAGTTAAATAATGCAGTTAACAATGTAATAAACATTAGTTAAACATTAGTTTGAACTTGAGCGTGTGTGGCATTCAACAACATTTTGTATTTTATGCTCGGCTACTCAGTTAGTTAATAGTTACAGATGTATAAATAACGGCGAGCCGGATAACGTTCGACGCCAACATGCAATGTACACTACTATATAGTATCTATTGTATAACAACGAGCGCTGAAATATAACAAAGTTTAAGCACTCAAACTCAAAGAGTTGGTTGCAATAACAATGACTTGACTATGCAATGACTATGGAGTGCGTCTGAGTCTGGTTATGACTATCTGGAGTGTGTTGTTTTGCTAGTGTGCAAACGTGCATATATAGTTTAATTTAACGCAACGCCGAGAGGTAACTATTGTGTTGTAATACGGCAAGCATTAGACGGAACGGGCGTACGTGCCGAACAGCGTCGAGATAAGGAGCTTAATAATCAACAGCGGCTGTGCGATCCCGGATCGGATCTGAGTCCTGCGCGGCTTACTCGCGCGAAAGTAAATCGAGAGTCTTTAGTCGAGCGCCTTGCGGAAAACACGCTTCTTTGTTGTCGGCAATTACCGATTATTCCGATTAATAAACAACGTATAACAAGCCGTGTTATAAATCACGTATTAGCCTTGTAAAACGTCCGGAGTAAACAATTAGAAACAGGAGGCATTTTAAGTGGCATTTGGTTATAATTCTAAATTGTATAGTTTGATATTTCATTAATCAAGAATATGATTCATTATATGTACATTAATGACTTTTACTTAGCAAGGATTTGATTTTGTTTGCTTATCGCTAGATCAGGATCTGGCTGGATAAATTTAGTACCAAACAATCCTCAATGGTTATATCTAAGTTAATAAGCTTAAGTATTTGTAGTTTGTTTTTTTCTTAATTATTTGAAGACCCTGTATAAAATTTTCATTTATCTTAATGTAAAATTAAATCCACAAGTAATTTGCATATGGTGATAATTACTCACATCTGTAACAGTAACAGCGTGATTAGTTAATTGATAAAATTCCTGGGTAGTCGTATTAGGTGCGTTTCATTAAATGTCACACCATTTGCGCCAACAATTGTGTGTATTGTGCTTATTTATTGCATGCGCGCGATGACCTAATTCCTTGCCTTTCCAAATGCTTCCAGCTATGATCTGTGCGCGGACAACATGGCCAACTGCGGACTGATGGGACTGGCGTACGTCGCCGCCGCCTGCACCTCGGACAAGCCGTGCGCCATCAACGAGGACGCTGGGCTCATTCTTGGTATCGTTGTTGCTCATGAAATCGGACACGTGTTAGTTCATGCTTCATCAATTTTCTTTCCCTTGGCAAGCATCTCAAATTGCAGCCGACGAGCCAGCAGTTGAACTGGCAAGATCAGAGAAACCGGGAGATATCATTAATAATACATTTTCACTCCCTTTCCAACCCTTTCACCACCACCTTGGTTTTCTTCGCTATCTGGTAGAATCTTGTTGAGTAGAATCAACGTTTGCTTGTTGTTTTTCTCGTCTGCGCTTGTTTTATTTGCCGTGCACGAGCAGTGATTTTGAGCTGTTTGGTGGTGTTTCAGAAGGGTCGTTTGTTGCAGGATGGGCTGCTCGCACGACACGGAAGAGATTTCCGGTTGCAAGTCGCAAGCGGACGATCAGTCCTACTACGTGATGTCGCCGTTTGTGCACCTGCACACCAACGCCTGGTCCACCTGCAGCAAGACGTTCATCACGACTTTCTTTGAGTGAGTAATCTACCCCCCATTCTACATGTCTGCACCTCTTAGATCGACGTGTTCTTCTTTTTCGGACAAGACTAGACTTGGTATCTTGTATCTATCTAATGATGTTGCAAGTCTTGCAGTTTTATAGAAAGTGGATATTGAGTTAGTCTTCCTCTGGAAGAAACACGTGTTGGCACGTATCAGCTTCCAGCTTAAATGCAATGATTCCAAATGATTACCCACTGAAACGTGTGGTTTTTTGTTGTTTATTTAATAGATTTTTTTAAACCAAACTGCAGAAAAAGTTTCCGTATTTGTAGTGTTTTTGTTGGGATTTGCGTGGTTTTATGGCTTGCTTGAATTTTAGTAATGATTTGGGCGAATGCCTCAACGACGAGCCGCAGATCTCACTCTACGAGGACAATAACATGCTGCCGGGTACAATATACGATGCGAAGCATCAATGTCAGATGGAATTCCCCGGCTCATCAGTTTGCAAAGTGAGCCAAGAAAAGTTCTGCGATCGCTTGCTTTGCCGAACTGATCCGGCTTCTTGCATGTCAAATGGTGAGCCACCAGTCGACGGAACTAAGTGTGGCGAAAACAAAGCAAGTATCTATTTATAATCATTCCAACACCAATTTCAAGTATCCAAAATTGATTGACTTCAAGAGCATAATTAGAAATACACTTATTGATTTTCTGATTGTTGTATTTAGTGGTGTTATGACCTAAAGTGTGTTGAAATTGGTGAACGACCCAAAGCGGTCAATGGCGGCTGGGGTGATTGGGGTAAATTCACAGAATGCTCGCGCACCTGCGGCGGCGGTATCGAGATATCCGAAAGAGAATGCAACAACCCACGTCCGCAAAACCGTGGGCGCTATTGTCTCGGCGACCGAAAACGAACAAAAATATGCAACACTCAGGCATGTACAAAAACGAAATAACCCACTTTTCTCACTTTTTCCACTTACCCACTTTACCGCACTTTGCATTCACCTACAACCTATATATTTCACCCTCCCAAAAACCTAACTTCTATCTCCACGACCCAGCCAACTTCCAACGTCTAGGAATTCTTTTCCCCCTTAGGGAATTACTATGTCCTCCAAAAATGAGAGAATCGTCTTACTGACCTTTTTTTGTTCCTTTGTTTTGTCCTTTGTGTACGGCATTCTTTTATTTTTTCATATCTCCAGCTTTGTCCCGAAGGATCGCCGAGCTTCCGGGCCACCCAGTGCGCCAGCTACGACAACAAGCCCTTCCAGGAGAAGTTGTATCATTGGCGACCGCATCTAAAAGAAGGTGGGTTGGTTGTTTATTACGAGCTGTGCGTTATTGTGAAGCCTGTTTATTTCAGACGATGTGTGCAGCCTGTATTGCATCAACGACGACAGCGTGTTCGTAAAGCTGGCGCCAAGGGTGATTGACGGCACGCCGTGCAAAGCAGGGACGAAGAATATGTGCGTGTCTGGGACGTGCAAAGTACGACGGTATTTAATAAATCAAACATAATAACATAAATAATGAATTTTTATTGATTGCATAGATAGTTGGATGTGATTTTGTAGTAGACTCGGATGCCGTGGAAGACAGTTGTGGGGTCTGCAAAGGTGATGGTACTGAGTGTAAAATCTCCGAGCATACCTTTCAAGGATCTATTGGACAAGGCTATGTTAAGGTGGCGGAGATTTTTAAAGATTCTCGGAATATACTGATTCAAGAATTGAAACCGTCGGCTAATACTATTGCCATCACTGGTCCGGATGAAAAACACTTCTATCTGAATGGTGGCTTGTAAGACATTCATTGCTTTGTACCAAAATGTACCAATGTTCCCAACTTCCTGTTAGCCGAAACGGCGATAGGACTCTGTCTTTCTGTTTGCTTGCGTGTTTGTCTAGCTGTAGTGTTTCCTTAAATTTTACGACATCATCGAAAACGCTTTAGTCGCCACGGCAGTTGTCCGCACGCTTGCTCAACGGCGGAAAGCATAATTGATTCGTTTCTATTGCAAATCGATATTGTGTGTTTCAGCACCGAGCAGCCGGACGGCGTACGCGAAATGGGCGGCGTTGAAGGCATCTACTCGCATCCGGCGCCCAACCAGGAGATGCTGATCATTCACGGTCCGCTCAAGGAGAACATTGTGTTCTTTGTAAGTTCTATCTATCGGTTGCAATTCCACCAAACATGAAGTGTTTGAAACTCATTACTGATTGAACAAATCGAATTCAAGCTCTCAGCTTGTGTTATTGGTTTCTGCTTACAACTGCCACAATTGTGATCGTACAATATCTTCAACATTTTAAAGTGTAATTTATTGCTCCTTTAAATTTCACTTTTATAGTTTAACTTTGATCAACCATTTCGATTGATTTGCAGATACTTAAAAAAAAACCAGAGATGTTTATAGCTTGAAATCATAGTCCTTGTAGAATCCTAGTTGGTCGCATCTGCGGTAATTTAATGCGTTTAGCGCTGGCAGGCGGGAAGATGCGCCCAGCTAGTCTGGAATATGAGCCAACAAAGCGCTTGCTAGATAAATTATGTATGAACGTTTGGTTCGTACCGAAAATGCAAAGCTACGATGAATAAGACGTTGCACAACGCTTTGATACGGCACTCCAAAACAGAAACAACAGAAACAACAAAAACACGTCAATACCATGTGGTACTCACGTCCCTTGTAAATATGTTTTAAAAAAAGTTATATTGAATTAAGTTGGGAATTATGTAAAAATAACCTACACAAAGTTTGGTTAATTTTGTTAGGTTAGGTTCAAGGTTCAATTAGGTTAAACATTTCATTGTTTGGTACAGCTTGTATAAAATGCTAAAAAATACATACAAAAGTAAACAAGACAAAGAAGGGATAAGCTTTGAGAAATAAATTTTTCCGACGCGTACCCACACTTGTATGTTGGAGCATCGCGTTCGGCTTTAATACATCCCTTAGAGAACGCCTAGCCGCCCACCGTCTGCATATCAAATGGCAATTTGATTTCCGCATTTCTTCTTGCACTAGCTTTTTCCGCGGTGGCTTTCAAGTTGCTTCGATCACATAAAATCAAACTCAAATACGATCAAGTTATCAGAACATTCTGCACGCAATGCAAATTGTTCAATAAAAACAGCAACTAAAAAATTAGGGAACAAAAACATTTATCCAAAACCTTATCAAAATTTGTTAGTTCTAAAGTTTCTTCTAGAAGCAACTTTTATTTGATAATATGTGTAATGTTAGTGCAATGTAAGTTTTATGTTTCTGAAGTAACTTAAAGTCGTTGAATCGTGAACTGTTGGCAAAACAAATCTAAACTACTTTAGATTTAAAACGTTGCTCCTGAAGATGCATGGTTTTCCATTGTTGACTTTTTAATGGAAAACTGTTTCATCTGGAATCAAGACTTTAAACTTAATATACGTTTGCCACTAAACGTAAAACAAGTTGGAAGTTTATTCATAACCCTCGGGAATTTCTTTTGAAACACACATGTGCTGACATTATTTGCAAATGTGTTGTTTTATCATTTAGGTAGCGTTTTACGAAAAAGAAAACGTTGGCTATTACTACAAGTACGCCGAGCCGAATTCCAAGTCGAACTACCAGCCAAGCTATCATTGGGAGTTTGTCGATTGGGGTGAGTGTTCGACGCGTTGTGGCGGCGGTGTGGAATCGTCCGAGCCAAAGTGCATCGAGGAGAAGGCTGGGCTGGTATCGTCGTCGTTTTGTCAGCAAGCCGACAAACCGTTGGCCAAGACCCGTAAATGCAACGAGGAACCATGTAAAACCAAGTACGGGAGTATATTCATTTACACCCGGATACATTATCCATGAGGAGAATTCTGTTCTTGCGAAAAACGGAATTTCTCTTGGCTTGTACTAGTATGTTTTTTTTTACTTTGTGCACACTTTATATTTAATGTAGATGGCGAGTGGGCAAGTGGGGAAAGTGCAAAGCATGCAAGAATGTATCCGGCATCCGAGTGAGAGAGGTGGAATGTGTTAGTGAAGCACCTCGTGCAGGGGCTGATGACACGCTGCAAGAAGATTCTGCATGTACCGAAATAAAACCAGGAACCAAAGAATTGTGCCAGGCAGAAAAATCATGCCACCAACGAGGTGTTACTATCAAGGAACAGACACAGCTAGAACACGAATTACCGACGAGGATGATGAAAGAAATTTGGTTGCAGACTGTTGGACATGTTCCAGATGTCGATGCGAAAGTAACTGTTATAATATTTAATAATTATTTATAATCAACACTAACTTCTAGGTACCAGACTTTTTATCTGATATGCAAAACACTAACAAGGTGAGGCGTGAACTCAAAAAGTACCAAACGGTGGAGGAGAAGATGTGTCCCACTACTACTGAAAAGCCGAAGGAATGTGGTAATGCGACTGACGCTAAAAACGCCAAACCCAAACTGGATGTGGGATCAATTGTCAAAGACCCCGTTGATCCAGAGCAAACCAAACTGATTCAGATACCTTTGAAGCAATCACACAATGATGTAAACATATCTGACGCTGCGTTTGGTGAGATGGGTGATCGAATTCCTGATACTCTTGATGAAGCGCATGAAAAAGTATATAAAGGTGAAGATGCTGCAAGATTACTTACAAAATTAGAACAGGAAGGAAACACAACACGCGAAGAATGCAGCAAGTAATTTTTCATAAAAAACTTATTTTAGAATTAGGTAATTAACATACATATTAATTAATATTATTATAACATATATTTATTATTATAATAAACTTTTAAAGAATACATAAAACTGTAAATTATTTTAAATCTTAGTTTTGTTATTAGAAAAATCATGCTGTAATGTGTTCATGAATTTAAGTGCATCTTTTCCAAAGAACTCAAATTTAGTATCATTCGAATGCTTTGGATGTGGTAAGCCTTTCGGATAGTTTTGTAACTCCAGCTCTGTATGAACTGTTAGTTTCTTTTTCTTAATATTAACAAAATCCAACATAGTTTTTACTTTTGGAGGTGGTATAGTTAAAGGTGTGGTTATTACAAGACTTGTTGAATCTTCATACTCTTCAGCTTGTTGTGCAGTTTGTTCCTTCACTGTCACAACTGTAGACGTAGACATGTTTCCACCGGTTACTTTAATTTCAGTTACAGTTGATCCTGGTACTGTTGAGCTTTTTAATGTTTCAGTGCTAGATTGGTCGCGTTTACCAATTGGAGTTGTAACCCGGCTATTACTACTACTACTACTAATAGATGAAGCAATAGGAGTGGTACCATCTCGTTTATCTCTTTTACAATTGCAATGTTCTGATGCTGAGGGTTTGTTGTTTGCGCATTGGTTATCTGCTATAAAATCAAGTTCTCCTTCACCGTTACCAACTGGTTTGTAGCACTTGACAAGACGTGTACGGGTACCAGAATGACAACCTATACATTCGCCCCATTCTCCAACAAACCACCTATTGGAAGGAATGTACAGACACGAATAGAACAAAATTTAAACTTGATATTGTGACCTACCTTGGTACACAAGCAGTAATTTCACAAGAGCGAGATTGGGCTTTTGGTTTTGATGCTTTGTCACAATAACTTTCATCTACTAATCCTGAAGATTTCTCAACGCATTTTGCGGTACTTGTTTGCAAACCAGGGCCGCACTCTGCGGAACAAGAAGACCAGTCTAGATAATCCCAGCTAAATACAGGTTTACGTTTTGTGGTTGCTGGTACTCCGTATGCGTAACGAAGAGTTGAGTTTTGTTGAACGTTAGCCTATAAGAAGAATTAATTTTGTATATTAGTTATTAGAAGGGGAGAATCATAGGCATTGGCATCACAAAAATTCCGGCATCAAGAAATGCCCACTAAAATACAGGATGAAGTCCTAAAGATAATTGAAGAGGAGTAGAAAGAGTTATTGAGAGTTGTACCCAAATAGTGATAGTTTCGTTGAGAGGTCCTTGTATACTGATAGCTTCTTGTTTTGTACGAATCATGCCTACCCAAGCCGTGGATCCGTGGACATTGTACATCCCCAACATATCACTTTTTTAATAAAAAAAATAGTTGAGTAAATAAAATATTATCGCATTTGCAAATATTTTTTGGTTACCCGTCTATATAGATCATTTGTCCATACTGGTCTCGCACCTGGATGCGTGTTTCAGACGGTAGCATCTCTTCGATTTTGACGTTGACTGCGCCTGCGGGAATTGACATGATTTTCTTCTCTGGTTCCACCGTCTTAACGCAGAACATTTCTCGTTCGCCATGTACAACATCGCACGTGGTGCCATCGCCTTTGCACACTCCGCACTTGTCCTCAACAGAGCTGGATTGCAAATCAAGATCGCATGGGATTTCCTTTGACATTTATTAGATGTATGATTAAACTGCATACCACTTTGATTAAAACTCAATATTTTGTAAAGTATTCCTCAAAAATGTAATTATAAATTTATTTAGATTTGAATGCGAGTTTTCTAGAAATTTTTATGATGACGGTATTTTTCTAATTTAAAATAATTTGTTTTTTATGTTAAGAACTTTTACAAAATAATATAAAATATGTTTTTACTCGTAATAGATGATTTTTGACATACCTTGCATAAACCGTTGATACATATGTCGCGAATTCCACGATAACACGTCGTTCCATCGATCACGCGTGGCCTGAGGGATGCGATATTTCCATCCTCGCTCACACAGTACAACGCGCATGGATTTTCTGGAGCAGAAACAAATTTACATAAATATCATCATCGCACAACACCACAAAATGCCATCCGTACTGAATAAATACTATTCACAACGTCATCATAATTATAACGCACCGTCGTGTATAGGATAACTCTTCCACATGTGCATTTTTCCGTCCCCGGGATACAACCAGGAATTAAATTCAGCACACTGAACATCTCTAAATGAAGCTGTATCTGTGTCGCATGGCTGGAAAAGATTCAATTCATTATAAAATATTATAAAGTCAAAGTTATCTAGTTTGCTCACATCAGTGCTGCAAATTTTGTATTTGATATTATCTCCGTCGCAAAATCTACCACCAAATTTAGGCGTCGGATTGTTGCAGAATCTCATTTGACTGGCAACTCCTGATCCGCAGGTGCGGGTACATTCACTCCATTCGGACCACGCACTCCATTCACCATGCACGGCTCCTGGACGCTCGCCTTGCTCTACGCACTCGCCATGGAAGCACCACTGGAACGTCAGGAAAATGCATAGGGAATGTTAGGTTGTCTGTTTCAAACCAAGCGGATTATGTAAAACCCTCACCTTGTTCTCGCCGCATGACGTGCCTTCCGCCGGACTCGTGTGTGTCTCGATACAGCCTTTGTCCTCGACGTAGCATATCAAGTTATCACATTCCTGTGAATAGCAAAGTAGAAAATAACAAGCTAAAAGTCGAGGGCAAAGGGTAGTTGAAATTTTAGTAAAGTACCACTAAAGGTAGTTCGAGACATTTTTAGTATCTAAATAGAATAAAAGGCTTTGATGTGGGTTTGAATTGAGTCTCTTAAAACCAAAAGAATTTTTTTAATTATTAAAATTTTCTGTAAGATATATCGTTGGTAATATAGTTTTTTATAGGGAGCACAAAAATTTCAATATTGTTGAGCGCAATTCTCGTTTATCCAATCTGTATCGCCCTTTCCTTCGTTCATAAATCGCACCGAAATATAAACTAATTTTCTCCAATTCCGCGTCGTTCGCTCATCTTGTACGCAGCGGCAAAGATTCCACTCTGGAAAGGCCTTGCCGAAGGGAGAAATTTATCTACGAGCAATAGCGGCGGTACAAAGTTTCAATTTGAAGACGGCCGCTACCACCACGGCATGTCCGCTAGCATTTGTGGGGCGCAAAGCGACGCGGATAATTTAAGTGGCATTTAGTTTAATGTGCATCGTTAAAACTGAATAAAGACGTCGTCCATTTTATTGCATTACTCTTTCCGGAAATAGAAACGGGGGTTGGTGTTTTAAGTCAGTTGCCCTTTTACAAAACCGCAGTTCTAGGATTTTTTTTAGATTTAACAAAAACTCAAATAATTGAATTGAAACACTGATTACTTTAATTTTGATGTTATAAAGATAAAAACTTACAACGCCTGTCATACAAAGGGCTGCATTGGGTCCAAAATACTGCATGCACTGATGGTCGCCATCGTACATGATCCCAGGCAACTCATCGGCCATGACGAAGCTGTGCTCGGTGGGCGCGTCAAATAAGCATGAACCAAAACCATAACTAAACTGAAACAGTTTACTCAAGTAATCTGAAAGCGTCGTCGTTGTGCAAGAAGGTTTCAAACGAGTCTAATAGAACTAGGAGAATGAAGAGAGACAAGGTACTTTTGACTGCGACGGTTGTGAGCCATGGGCACATTATTCCGATCCACTTTTCTACGCTTCGATAGGTTTGCGTAAAGTGGATCTCTTAACGTGAGGGCCTTCTCAGAAATATACTTACTCAATGAACATCTTCAGCCGCTCGTTGCTGCAGTTCGACCATTTGACGACGTTTTCGGATATATGCGGACTCATCACCGTAGATTTTCCTTGATCGTTGTTGGTAAGATGTAAGTTTTCAAGCTTTAATTCTATTTGAAGTTCATCATGAACCATAGTCATACTATAAATGAAAAATTAAATACTCAAAGTATTATAATTTTTGATTATTTTGCCTATTATAATAATAATAGATTTTATAGATATAGTAGAAGCGTAAAAAGTTCAATGTAATATTTCAAAATTAGGGTAATAGCACGTGAATGCGGACCCATTCAAACGGGCACAATGCGACCGACCAGGCGCGCACGGTTTCATGCCCGTTGAGCTCAACAGAAGCAAACGTTATTATTATATCGGCAAAACGAGCCGCATTGGCCACGCATCGGGTGCATTGGCGTAACAAGGCATGGTGGTTGTTTCGTTTGCGCCTGACGGAGTGAAATAGTTGGCATGTGTGAAGGCGCCGGGCATCGCATTTCAACCCGATGTTGCAATTGTTGTATCGACGGTCAAACTGTGCCAAAACCAACAACGCAAAACAACATTCAGCACAAAACAGACTCGCCGACAAACGTTTGTACCACTGAGGTTTTGCGCACGCCAGGCGGAAACGACGTCAAAAGAAGATCGTTAGGGACTTTGGTATTATAAAAGGTGCGTGTCGTAGACGCTTTGTCTCACTTACGTATGGCCGATTTCGTGCGCAATCGTGTGACCGACGAGTAGTCCACTATCTTGAGCGATGACGGCTTGATTCTCCGGGTCGCACAAACCAGCATAACGCGCAGAACCAAGAAAACCGCAGGTTTTGTCATCAGCGCAGATGTCAATTCTGCATGAAATTAATTTAGTTTTAAACTTCCACGCCCTGTCCCAAATTGTGTGCCACGTTCAATTGAATCCAAACAATATCAAACCAAAGCAAAAAAATGTTTCATGATCAAATTTAAATTTGCCCAATAATTCAACGAGATGGCGTGTGCACGGTCAGCTTGGAGCAATCAGCGCGAACATTTCAGCACAATCGGCAGCGAGCACATTGAGCCAAATTTGCGCTTTGTGAAATGCAAACCACACGTTCGTGTGCTCCACAATTGCACAAAACGCAAAATGATTTGGACTCTTGTTGTGCGAGTACTTGAACTCGATTGTTGCCAAAGCACATTGATTGCACCAATCTGCACGTACAAATTATTCTAATTTTCATTTTCTATTTTCATAAATTGTTGAGTTGTTAATACTAATTGTGTAATTTTGCAACAATACCGCAAACGAAAATGTCGAATGTTAGTTCAAATGAATAATTCCTAGAATTATCAGTCATTACTCAAATTTACATTCGTTAATAAATTTATTGAATATTTGCGTAATGAATCATTTACCTTGTTAGTAAAACAGCCAAGTCATGATGATTCGGATGAGTGTCTTCCTTTGGATTAATCCGATTCTGCCACAATCGGAAATAGTGCATAGATTTTTCAATATTGTGATTCATGGCAATGTTCATCTGTAATAATATTAAGTTTGCTTAAAATTTTGCACAATCAACATTTCTTTAAAAGTATATGCTCCAACGCAAGAATCTAAGTCTTGAAGACGCCGCGAGCTTTCTACTAACATCGAATTTCTCAATTTTTTTATTCTCCGATTCTTTGTAGACATCGATGAGCGGCGCGGCGGCGGCGTGCGCGCAAAAAAGTTAATAGAATTTCATGGCGCGCCGTTTTCGCCCAGTTCGCTGTTCTCAGCGTGCCGAAAAGATGAAAAATGTATTCTGTGTGTTGATTCTTCTCGATCAAAAAGAAAACAACACGATCTACAATCTACAATCGCCACGGCTATAAATTAGTTTCCACAACGATCGATGTATTCATTGTCTAGCTTGTCTCGTCTATCAACGCATCATTTTTTCTTCAGTTACGAACGATTTTCACTGCTAAACTTTTTCCTATTTTAGTTTATGTTATCTATTTGTTGTGATCGAAGGAAATAAAATTGTAAAATGTAATTGGTTTGCCCGAAAGCCGGCGACGACCGACAAGAGAGAGTAATTTATCAAAGTACATGAACTGTAAACACGCGCACGTGCAGATAGAGATGAGGCAAAAATAACAGAAATAAACGCGCGAAGAGAAATCGCGTAATGTCGACCGGAAACGACGGAGGCACCGCACGACGGCAAATCGTATCGGCATCATAATACCTCGTGATCTTCGACCTCCAGCCGGATCAATCGAACGATAGCCAGATTGATGTTGACGCCCAATGTCGAGTCGTGAAATAAATTGTGTGCCTGGAACAGAAAAACAGTTGGGCTGATAACGCATCCAAAACTACATCCTACGTTCAGCGATGATTGTGATTTAGCATCACTTGCGTTCAATGCCAAAATCCAGTGTGACACAATGACACATCCGCAGCTGGATCATATATTACTGACGATATAGTTGTTTTTTTTAGAAAAGAGTAATTTTTCAAATGCTGAAGTCGTCAATACAGCAAACAAGAGCTATTTGTTTATTAAAACCAACACTTTTTTTAAATAAATTAATGATTTGGTAATGTTAAATACTTACAATGTTAAAAACTGTCAAAACATAATTTTCAATATCAATATCTTTATGGCTGCGTAGAAAAGATTGGTCAAGGACAACTAAGATCTCAATGTTTAATTCTGAATTGAACGAAAGTTGAGGCGCTCGTTTTTGTTTCGCTTTACGTTGAGCTAAAACGTCATCAGTATCTTCAGACGCACAGAATAATCTACTTTTCTGGTCTCTTATTGGTTGGTACAATACATGAGGATGCGGATAATCCAAGGAGTGATTTTCTTTATATTTCGGTTCTATCATAAATAAATCTTTTCCTGTCTGGATGTAACCTGACTTTTAAAAAAGGAAACATTAATATTAAATTTAAAAATAAAGTTAAAACAACCAGCACTAACCAAACCGTCGCAAGTTGACAATGCTGCTTTGGATTCAACATTTCCACGAATTTTTCCTGTAAAATGACACTTTCGCTTAATTTTCGAATTGGGTTTCTGGATTTGACTTCTTTGCGAGTGACCAAATGACTCAACCACCATCCCAGGACTAAGGATACTTCTTGTAGGACGTAATTCTAAATGGTGGTTTTTTCCTGCTATCGGTATAAGTAAATAAATTTTATCTTCAAAATTTTGATATTCTTTGTCATTATTTTTCTCTCCCCGACTATTAACATCTTTAGAGTAATAATCCATAGCATGACTTATGTGTTCAGAATCAACATTAACTCTTTTAGGGAAAACAATTTCAAAATTTTTGTCTTTGTACGCGTATGGTGGCTTCACATGTCCAATTGATTGATTGGAATATTCTTTATCTATATGTCGACTTGTTGAGAACATAATTAACCCTGCAATGATATAAATATAATAAATATAATAAAAATAAAACATGTATAAAATCAGCGTAACACTTCTGACATTATTTGTGGAGTTTGTGTCACATGATGTCAATATTGACAAGGTTCACTTAAAATTTAAAGTAAAATAATAAAAAAAATCTAAAGTATGACATAAAAATCCAATTCTTCCAAGCGTTGAACTTTCAATAAAAAGTTCCTGGTAGAATAAAGTGGTTTTAAAATAAGTTGTGAAACTGTAAAATTTTTGAGGTATTATATGTATCGGTATTGGCTCTGCCATCGAGTTTATGAACATCAAAAAAAGCAGTAAAGTCGTCGGCGAGATGACTCGACGCGGTGCGGGCCTAAGTAACTTTCAGTGTTGCGCGGAGGCGGCGCGCGTATCATCGAGACCGGACCGCCAACCGAGTTCTCAGCGTGCCCGAGCACTTTCGACATTCCTATATCGATAATGACGTTATAAGACGCTCGAAATGGTCGACACTGTGAGGGACGGCGGGGCGCATTCTTCGCCAACGCCGCCGGTTCTACAGCCGCCGTTCGCAATCTTTATTTACGGGATAATGTAATAAAGCGGCATGCCGAAAAGTAAACGTTTCAAACGAACGTAATTTGAAGAAACGAGAAGGCGAACTTCATTGGTATATAAATTTAAGCAAATTGAATTAATTTTTTATTAATTTTTATCCTTAAATGTAAAATCAATAACAATTTTATTAATAAATTTACCAAACAACCACGTTTACGATTAATGTTTAATGTAATGTGATGCGTAGGTTAACATTTCCCAACATATGTGTGGCACCTGAAACCTAATCAATTGCTCGTCACGCTTCAGCCATTGGCTCGAAACTACAAAACATTGCCACACATTGCTTGACTTTCTGGACGGCGCACAGCAAACCTATAACTAGTGCAAACACTTCACTTCTGCTCTCCCCTTTCTTAGTATGTACCAGAGTGTGCGATGCTTTTGCGTTAGCGTAGGCGTCGTCCTAGCACCCTACGATTCGTTACAATGTTGATGTTGACATTGTACACAGACTTAACGGTCGTGTTCACATGCAGGTTAAATTCGTTACGAGCGGATATCGTGTTTTGTATCGAAATAACAATAACAACACACACATGACACTAGATCTACATTAAACCACACTCTTGCAAAGCCGTATTCAGATGACTTTGATGAGTGACTTGCGAGGAACAACAGAGATCTCAATCTATCTCATCAACCTCAACCTAAAACAAAGTTCATTTAAACACTTTAGCAACTCTAATCTACATTTATCATTGTAGGTATATAGTAACTCGTATTCATAAGGTGACCTGACCTTCAAACCAAAAATTTGTTACAATGTGTAACAAGGAACCTCACGTTTTACTTAACAATGTTTCCTGCTTGAAAACGTTGAATGCGTTCATAATCTTTTTACGAGTTTTGAGCTACATTTTCCGGGAACGGTTTAATGTCGAAAAACACTCTCAAAATAATAATCGTTACGACAAGGAAAACGCAATTGCAATTCATACTATTACCCCTATTACGTTGTTTTACTTCATTTTAACGCAATAGGCGGAAATGTATAATAAAGGTACAGGTAACCTCTACATAGTAAACACAAATCGTTTTGAGATGAACACAAATTAGTGATAATTATTTTTGTTTGATGTTCATGGTAATAATGTGTACGTTAAGACCAGCCCAGTATGGATGTGGAGGCGCCGGGCATTAATCGAACAACGGTGAATTTCGGAACAAATTCATTTAAATGAGACTGGGCTAGGCGCGCCGCGTTGGTAACGGGTCTCTTGAGTCTTGGGGGTAGAGTCGTCACGGAATAGAGAGACAACGGGACCCAAAGGGTGGGATGTGAAATTCGCGTTATAATAATACCGTCGGCGGCGCCTTATCGCGAAATTAAATTTCACCCTCTAGTGAATTTGCATTGAAATTTCCCGAACCATTACATCGCCGATTAAGATAACATGTCAATGAAAGAAAGGAAGATTAATATATTAGCAACGTTGTTGGATTTTAAGCAGTTTAATCTTTTTTTTTTTTGCAAACACTTTTGTGGACGTTTAATGGCAGTTTCAAGGATGATGATGATTGTGTCGTTGGTGATACGGCACTTTTTTGCCGTATTTTCGTGTCTGCGCCTTTGAGGGTTGTGGTTGTAATCGTGGTCGGTTTTCAAACGAACGGGGTATAACGTAATTGTGTTTATGAGTGTAAATTGGGTGTAGCGGCAACTCTCGTGCCAAGCGTGTGGCGAAACGAGACGTTGACAATTAAGCAGTTTTTCTCGTGTGGCTTTCCGGGACGACGCCTGCTAAGCGACGATAAGGAGGTGGCGCGCGCATCTACGTCGTCAGCACACATGAAAAATGTGTAAGACGCGCGCTTAATGATCTGCGATTAAAGTGGAAAACTCGCAAGCTGAAAGTTGTGTGTTTCGAAACAACACTAAACTGAAACCGACATTACCAACATTTTTAGTATTAGTACGTTTTGATGGTTTGGAAAGTCAATTTTGAGAAAATCACAGGGTGAATTTTAAGCAGCTAAGCGTACTTAAATTTGGGGGTGTTTACAGCATGTTCAAGGCTTTTAATTGCTTGTTTACGACCTGTTTTCAGCTGCTACTGAATTTTATGTGCAATTTAGAGTTAAGGGATGGCTATTGTAAAAACTTTCAATGATTTCTTATTGTTTGATTAAAAATTACTTTTGGGTGGAATTGATTTCAACCCAAACGATCTCGTTTTAAATTTTATTTAAATTTTTAAAATGTAAATTTCTACCTTTGCTAATGGCAACGTAGATTAACAAAATTTGCACCCTTGGGTATGTAGTTAGTTAGTTATAATATAATAATAACATTTTATGTGAAGTGTAAAATCTAAAACAAGAATATCCATTTTGTGGTATTTGGTAAAAGCGGTATCAGAGTATCATAAAAGTCATTGCTGATTGAGATGGACGCCCTTGTAATTAGGCCAACTCGTGAGAAGCACGCGCGCACTCTTCGGTTGATAGTTGTTCGTGACGCTCTTCAGCGAAGCGAGGGTTGCTCGTCACGCGCCCAACCGCACCTACACACTACTAAAATAGCCGCCATCACCACATCAAGTTAAACCCCGCTCTCAATTTCTGGATGTATGTCACCGCATTGTCTCACAGACGACTCCCCAACGCGTGGTTTGTCATTAAATGCAAATCGATGAATTGCACGATGTTCGACAAAGCGGCGAGCGGCGGTGTCGACAATAATTAATCAACTTAATAATATGAAAACGCCGCGCTGGATAACAGAAACGATGTGACATGAAGTGGCTCTTAATTTGTTGCCATTTGAACCATTACGCGTTCCATTCCATGAATTGCAAATCGAAAAAAAAACACAAAAAGCTATCGAATGCAGGAGTTAGAGGCATTACTAGGCTTAATTGCTTTCATTGGCATGAACGCAATGTTTTATTCTTTTTTTCTGGTTGGTTGAAATGATCAAATGTTAAATGGAGTGGCGTAGCGTGAAATAAAAAACCTTGCTCTGCACTAACTAATATCAGTTTGCTACGCGAATGCAAAGAGTGTAAATTGTATAGTGTTGATGTAAAACCGTCAAAGCTATTCACATGAAGTGAAAAGGTGACTGGCGTTTATACACTGCGGTCGGCAAAAATCTAACAATTTGGTCAGTGTGTGGTAGTCAGAGCAAGGGGTAGAAGGGCATGAAAAGCATTGATAAAGCGAGAGTTGGAGTCAGCAAATATTACGACGTGGATTTTGCCGACTGCCAAATGCCGTCCGATGCGTCCCGACCGCGCTGAGCCGGCGAGGAATGATGTCGATGACGGTGCTATAGTGCCACTGCATCCCTCGAACTTTTCTAGTATCTGGCGTTTTATACGACGTCGGATGGACTCGAGGATTGGACGGCTCCATTGCGCGCGCGAACGGATAACGCGAGCGCTTGCAAAAACCCAAGGGTGAAAAAAATTCTATGAGACGATTGAGAAAAATATGTGGCATGGATTACACGCGGATTCGATAAATCCTCAACCGGCCGCACATCCGAGTCCATTTCATAGATGTATTTGACTCTCTGCTCAGACTGGCAAACCGAGGAACAACTTATTTTATTGCGTACCTACAACTAAATCAATTTTTGTGGTAATGTTTTTCCACTAAAGCTTATTTTTTTGTGGTGAAATTGTTAAAATTTAAATCCGAATTTTATTTAGTTATTTCATGTTTAATGCAGTTGTACAACTGGCAACAAACAAGTTTTGGACATGAATTAACTAGAAACAACAGGCGTATCCGCATCCGGTACCAACAACACTGTAGTTTATTTTTAATTCAATTCCTATTTTGGGATTTCCGTATTTCTCATCTCTAATTTTAGTTGTTGTTTCAATTTAAATTAAAATTTGTAATATTTGTAATGCGAAAACATGTTTGTTGACTTATCATTTATTGTACCTTGTAAATTTTTACAAGTCAATTTTATCAAAGTTAATATTTACAAATAATAAATTCTATAATTTACTTGCTTGCATGTAGAAATTTGTATTTTTCTAGTTTGTCTTTTGTATAATCTGATGATTTAAACGTTAACCTGGTTGAAAGTAAACAACTAAACTAACAAACACATAGTGCGACTCAAAAAACCTGCATTTGCATCCCCTGGTATCGTTATACCAGTTTATAGTACGCGCCAGTGAAATAAATTAATGATCCAATTAGCAGCTAGCGTTAGGCAATGTGAAGGCGCCGGGCAACTGCGGCGCGTATCGATGTCGGGTGCGCAACGCAACGTCCCACGTAAGCTTATTTTCATTTATGAGGACAATAACGGAAGAAATGAGCTGAATGTAAATATTTCCTTGTTTTACCGTCACGAACAAAAACCAACAGTGCGGTGTAAGCTACAATAGGGGAGGTGTGAGCACTCGAGTGCACAAACGGCTACTATACAAGGGTGGTAGTGGTATATACGGTATACCAGATTTATTTTTATTGTACGCTTTTATGACATTGGAACCGACGAATTTAATTAGCGTCGTGTACCTACGGCCATGGCGGTTATTTTGAAAGCGTTTTTTAACCATTTGGCGTTATCTTTTGTGATGTTAACGCATGGCGCGTTAAGACTTTAATTTGATGGGCTACAAAGTGGTCCGCGTGTGCACAACGCTAAGCTTTAATCAATAATTTGTTACTTGGTGGATATACAAATTTGGCAATGCCCACAACAGTATTTATAAAAAATAAACTAAAACTAATAAATTTTATTGTTAAATTGCTTTATATTATTATAATTTTATTAACACTTTGAATAGCTTGAATTCCTATCATTTCTTATTCATTCCCGTCAGTCTTTTTACGCTTGTAGTATTTTCTAAAACCCATCAACAAAGAAAACATAAATAGCTTGCGGAAACTTATTTTCATTCAGATGGGAATAGTCAAATTCAAAAGGTGCGCACTTTCTTTGGTTTCCTTTGAAATTGTTTATTCTGTGTTTTCATTCACTGTACACAAAGTAAATGAGGCAAATAATGTTCAAAACTTGAACACAAGCCGAACCTCAACACGTGTTATATTCATTTTAACATTTATTTGTGAAGCAGTCTCGAATATAAAATGAAAATAAATCACAAAACTGAAGTACAAAATTATTTTTTGAAAAAAATGATGTTCTATTCAATTTGTATAATATTCCGATTATTTTATTGAGTTTATTTGCACATCGGAAAAAGTTTGTTTCTTGTCGTCTGTCAGATAAAAAATTTCGACGCAAAAAAAAATGTCGTACCATTTGTCGCGTTTGTTCACATTTCGAAATCGAATAAAAAGATTTACGCCATTCGAAGACACGCTTGCTACTTTTTGCTCCAACTGTTATTCACGTATGTATTCACGCATTCGACCGATTGAATTTATAAATAAAAAAATCGCATAAAAGATTTCCCAGAAGAGAATAATCTTATCGATGGTCTATGCGTCTGACCTTTTTTGTCAACTTTGGTGCTATTTCAATGTTGAATCATTCATCATATCAAACAAATTATTGAAATAACTATACCTACACAATATTTTTTATTTATTACAGAAATAGGAAATTATAATAATTAATTACTATAACAATTTTCCATTACTACAAGAAAATACTAGCTTTTCAGGTAAAAGAATAAAACCTGAAATAAAATATGTTTGTATCAAACTTATCAAATTAAAAGGTTTTTTTATAAAAAAATGTTTTCAATTGTGTGTTTCTAGAGTTTTCAAAATTCAATTAAAACAGCCGTGAATACTTTGTGATTACCTAGAAAATTTTAATTATATTTATTTAACAAACAATAGAAAGTTTTATACTACAAAAATTAGTGCTCAAATCACTCTAACGTATTCTTGTTTCATTAAAATTAATCAAATATAGTTGCACGGGTTTTAATGGATTACAAACTTAAAAGCTGTGTAAACTAAGCTTATAGTTGGTTTAAGACCAAATGCAAAAACAAGTTTAGCAAAAGCTGTAAACATTATGTGAACTAAATTTATTTACAGATTGTTACCAAAATTTGCTCAAACTATTATTTTACAATATTCAATTTATATGTAGAGCAGATACAATAATTGATATCTAAATTTTGGAATTTGATATCAATTAACAACATTAAGTCTTAAAATAATTACACACATGTTGGATTCATATTTTACCTGTATGCAAATAATATCCTCAGGTGTTAAATGGTATAATAAGGCTCTGAATGTATGAGTAGGCGAGGTGGCATTATTTAGAGTGCGAATATTAACGATTATTAATGCCATTAACTAATTCTCTGCAGTGCTCTAATTAAATGCGGAGCGCAAAACGCACTTGCACTTGCTTTGTACGTTACCATTCCACCACGACGTCACACATGAATATAGAGGTTTAGTTGTTGCATGCTAGTTGGTGTAAACTGCAACTGAATGTATCTTGCTGGACGGTACCATCAACTTGACCTGTTGTGTAGAAAATTGGATTCATCCCAGGGAACTCATCATTTTGCACCCAGACTCACAATTAGTGGATAAATTAAAAATGAGACATATCAACCTGTAAATTTATAACGAAATTGTGTAACTATAAATTAATACTAAAAATAGATTTATATAATTCTACTTAAAACATATAACAATATCTTAAGTTTTGACTATCATATAATTGCATTTATCAAACGCTATCTAGTACGATGTGGCATGAACATGCATGAGTTTATGTCATTTGCTCTCGAAACATTTGTATATCTTGCAATGACATTTGCGTTGCTCATTCTACCCCCACTCTTCATCACTTCAACAATTCCCGTTTTTCTCTCTCTCTCTCTCATTCATGTCCTTGTTTCAAACCGGCGCTCTCTGTAAACTTGCACGATGATGTCTCCACTCTCCAAGCTCAGTTGGGCTTATGGTACAATAATACAAGAGCATTGCCATTATAACGCGACTCAGATTAAATCATTTATCATTTAGATTATGCACATTTATTTGCGTTGTCCTGAATGTACCTACCAACTATGCGAACGATAATGCGGCATAGCTGCGCGTGCAAGCAAGACGACCACGAGAGACCGCAGAAGGGTGCTCGAGCGGATGCAAGAATGTATACTTGGATGGATGGGCGCCCTCTTCTCAAAGGGGTTAATCGAATTGCAGTTTATGATTTATTCATTGGTCCTCTCAAGAGACCCACAAAGCTGGCGCGTCTTTTAAGGATACATCTTGAGGAATAATGCCTCTTATTTCGCTCATACACCCTCACACTAAGTGACAGTTTCATTATTCTCACAATAAGCCTTAATAAATATTATCGGAGGATGCATCATCCATTCAGATCCTATAAATTAATCACAAGGTTAAACCTAAAAGTACCTTTAATTAAGTTGTTTGAGCAAAACAGTTAATAGTAATTAAGAATAACCAAAGTAAATTAATCAATAATTTTCTTCACAATTTAATGATAAAGGTTTATTCTCATAATTCTAATATTTACTTTTACGGTACAATTATTGATGTTAAACTTACCTACTGCGCGTTGATTGGTGCGCGCTATCACGCACTCAACTGCAGCTCAAACTTAGCGGACGAATCCACACGACGCAGTGCATAGCCACGCCCTCAATCACGGTAAGCGCGCTTAGGTTGAACTGTAATTGGTATGCGCTTCAATATATTGAACCGAAACATTATAAATGATTTTAAAGTTATTATCTTTCATGTTGGTAAGAGACCCTTCATTGGCAGGAAAAGTGGTCATTTATCCACACATGCTGGCCATTGAGTCGTTAATTCAACCATATTGTATTTAGAAGGTTTGTACATTTGCTATATTTACATTGTGGAAGTTCGTGATGACCATTTCAGCGCAAAGAGCAATGATGAGCATCGGATGTGATGGGCTCACCCCTCATTAGTAGCCGAATCACGTACATAGAGTTTGCGTGCTGAAAAGTAAATCGAAACCGGACAAACGCTGAAACAACCTGCCATCATCTGAACAGGCATCAAACAAAGTTGATTAACAAAACAGTATCAGCTTACATAATTATTGTTTAACCATGTTAAATAAATAAATAAATAAATAACTTTACAATGCAATGTCCAAATGTGTGAAAATGATGTTAAATCAAACGGAAAGGAAATAATTTTGAGGTTATATTCATCCCTATTCAAGTTGATGTGTATTATTAGCACATGTTGGGGGGGAAAGTCGATGTCGTTGCTTTCACATCTGATTTATGCTTACGATTTTGACAGGGCAAAATATTTTGAATAATATTTGCGCGTTTTCTCATTTTCTAAGTTTGCATTCGACACTCCACGCTCAACATTTTGCATTTGATTTTCACCTAGCGTACTGCAGGACTACGTGCTCGTGTTTGCGTGTATCCTTTTCATACTACAGCTTTCCTGCTAGGCTGTAGTGTGAAAAGTTTCGACTGCTTGTCATTCAACGTTGCGACACCTTATAACACTCTCACGGTAAAGCTCAAATTTTTGTTCGCAACTCGAGCTCCAGTCAGTTTTTTTTTTAATTCCAAACTTGCGAATCCACCTTCCGTCTATCCTGCTATACTGTAAATTCAAGCTTACAAATACAACCTTAGAATTTTATTTGCAACAGTTTTCATTTGGGGAAGTATAGGTTCGTACAGCATGACCCATGATAAACTCGCTACCTTGGGCGAGTTGGGTGAGCGGCAGATTGTGGGAGGAAAGCTCAATTAGTCAATGCCAGCTTTGGGCGCTACTGCTCTTGATTCTAGACTCCTTGGAATACAGTTCGAGGGCTGCCCATTCGCAAACAAGCGAGTGTTTCAATTGCAGTGCGCAATACTCGACAAGAAAACTTTTGCAATGAGTTGTTTTAATAAAAGCCTAAGTTTGGAGAATTTAATCAAAACTACTAACATTCTAACATTTTTTAACTAGATTTACAAGTCATATTTCAGTGGTTAATTTAAATTTTAGATAGTAAAGAAATTAATTTGAATAATTTTTGTTTCTTACGTTTATTCTTCAATTTATTTCAGGTTAGTCGTGAAGAGTAATATATGATCTTGTGATGTAAAAATTTTAAAATTTGAATCAGGTGTGCCTACATACGTAATATACTTCACCCTCATCTGTGGAGCATTAAATTTTAACTCTGGCACTTTAGAAAATTAACAAGCAGCGCATCATTGAGGTTTTCGCACTTTTCGCACGCGTTACAGCGGGCGCTGTTAACTACGTATATTATCCTAACATAAGTTTACTCCGATCTCATCCTAGTGAATGTGTCCTTGGTGGTGCTGGTGAGAATGTGAAGAAGAATAGACGGCGATGGACGAGAAAAGTTGGCGACGACGGTAGCGTACGTGTCGTCTTTTGTGCGCGTGCAGCTCTTGACAAAAGTTTGTAGACTTGCAATGTGCAAGGAAACCAGCGCCACTACCCTGTGTAAGTTGCAATTCTCCAGCAGGGCGAATTCTGAAACTGGAACTGAAGCCACCGAGAGACGCTTGCTTTCATACATTATGGCACCATGTCATAACGCGGTGTTGAAACAATAAAAACCATCACGAATATGGTTACCACCCCAGACTGAGGCAACCAGTTATTAGGGAGAAATAGTAAAGATGTAGAACTTAGTGTTTTAGAAATAAGTTTGGACTCATTTTAAAAGTCAACAGTGTGTAAAATAATTGAATAATACTAGAATGCTTTTATAATATTGAGGAAATGATTTTTAAAATAAAAATGTAAATTTTTAAATTTATTTATAAGTTATTCTAGTTTTGCATGTTAGTTGTTGATTGTCTTTTGGTTAACGACGAAATAACTCTAACGACACTCTTAAAACTCAACTCAAAACACACCCGGGGATGGTTAACGGCAAACGAGACTCTTTAACCTCCCAACAACGCCAAACCCGCCAAATGTGTTTAGTTTTAGTATATCAAACGCCCGGAGACGGCGTACCGTATTCGCGCCCCTACGTTCTCTTATCTCCGGCGCGGTCCTCAGACTTCAAACCTCCGTAATCGCCGCAACCCCCTTTGACGGTATTATGCTTATGTTTAAGCTTATAAGTCGCTTAATCTCCATCAAAATTTAAAATTAGTTTGCCCGCGCCCACAAACCACCCTGCCAACGTGGTGGCGTTGGGTGCGTCGATAAACCATCTCCAAGTAAGCTCATACGCACCACCACGATGAATATGTAATTAAACAGGGGTTTATCAGTTATCAGTCGGTAAAAGCAAGGGTTTAAAGCGTTTAACGTTTATCTGAAATGAATCTTTAACTAAGAATCACAGTTTAGTTAATAAATAATAAGAAATAATAGTAAATAATAACGTGAAGAAAGAAGTATAAATATAAATCTGTACCACCAAGAATGAGTAATGCATTCGGTGCGCGCATGCAAAAACGTGCTGAATCAAAACCGCCACATGTTGTCGTGGCGAACGGGGGTTCGTACGAGTTGCACAAGTTTCTTTGCCAGTTTGGCACAGTTTTGCTTCGTTGTGCACAATGTGTAACATTGCACACATTGCACACGTTACTAGCCACCTCTGCGGCAAGTTAAGGGTGCAGTGTTTTCAGTGTGGTAATACTTACAGCAGTTACAGTTTCAAAAGTGGGCGTTTCGACAAACACGTAAATGTCGTGTGAATTTAAATCGTCGATTACAGTACGCGTATCGAACCGACCGATCTTCAGCGTTTCTTAAAAGCGTATATTTAATTGTAAAATTATTCGTTAACAAAAACAAACAAAGTATTCGCATGTGTTTTGCGGTTGCGAATCTATGGCAAGAACTGGATAGAGTTTGCATTTGCAGATTTTTTTATTGCTGAGAGAAGTTTTTTATAGTATGGTGCATAAATTCAGCGAGTAGTGGTGGTTTTTGTTGTTTATTTTGGTACGCTGTACGTTTATTCCCGTTGCGCATGCTTTGTGATGTTTCAGCGGAAAGGTGCACTTTCCACAGTGCATCCGATGGGATTTTAACGCTACCCGTTACGAAAACATACAATGGAAAAAACGTAAAATCCCCGAATACAAACTAGGAATACATTTTAATATATTTCAAGCAAAAATAACTGGAATATTTTGATTTTTAATGTGGTGGTGTAAAATCCTGGAATTTTGATATAAAAATGATCAAAATTTAAACATGCATCTACATTTTAAAAAAAATTCTTTTAAAGGATTATAAAACGAAAATTATTGGATTAAAATATATGCAATTGATTTGAATGAAATCGCACCTAATTCAACATGTACACCCTTGTTACCCAAGGTGGGCGGCAAAGCTGATTATGGTCTTACGTAACAAACGCGCGCTTGGGAACAATGGATGTGTTTCGTCGTGTTCCGCCGTTTCCGCTGTCGCCGGCGCCGCTGCCGCTTCAAGGCCCATCGGCATTGCACGTTGTGTGGCGTGTGTTTGGCAATCAATGCGTTCCCTTTCGCCAAGCCGGCGTTGCCGCCTCTAACGTTGGCGTTCAACTATTTCACTATTTCTACACTAGCACACCGGTGCGTACATGCAATTTGCGGGCGGGCGTGCGCTGTTTTCGCATAAATCACGTCGAATTGTGTGCGCGTCGTGTTGACGTTTATTCGAACTTCCATTAACACGTACGCGGGAAAATTATAACCTCGCGTCGTCCGACGATATCGCAATAATGTCACATTTTCGCGTTTTCGCACATTTGCGCGCCACACCGTCACGGTGCCTACGTGGTGCCTACATCGTTTGTAGACTTTGTTGTGGTAATTTCATGTCAATATTTTACCACGTTTTATCATATTTGGCCAGACATACAATGAAATTTATTAAAAATATCCACACATTTACTTAAAATGAATTTTCAATAAAATATTTCATTCACAAATAGTTCGCAATTAAGTTAAAGAAAAGAAGCAATTAGCCATGCTATGAGCTTGCATAAAATACACCCGACTTGTATGGTTAAGGTTAGGCCTAAATTGAAACCTAGACAAAGACTTGGTTGTTGAAACATGCTCAAACAAAAAGTGTAAAATGAACAAGTCAAATTGACGCTGAAGCAAAGCAAAGTAAAAGTACAAGAATGAAGAAGTTTCCAAAAAGCATTGTTCGACGATCGTCATCGTGTTTGCCTCGTCTTGCTTCTTACCAAAGCATTTCATTCTTTTACTTCTTATCGTTTAGCTTTCAGTGTCGCCGACGTCTCAAATGTTCGAAACGTTAGACGGTATTGGCATCGCGTCTCCAACAGTGGTAAAATCGGTGGCTGCGCCGGTCTCAATTGCGGCGCAGCACTCGCACACCTTTCAGTCTCATCTGCGACCGACTTGCAATAAAGAAACTCAATTAAAAATCCAACTCGGTTTCGAGCTTCTCGAGGCGGTGGCAAACTGCCTTTGCTTTTCTATTACAAGTTTAGACTGTCTATGGCATTTCATTTCGCCGTTTTCTTTATTTTCTCAAATCTTTTCGTTCGTTTTTGTCGCATTGTCGTCGCGATTTTTTATATAGCATTAAGAATAAAAGAATCCACCAGATAGAAAAAGTCGTATCCGTGTACTCTTGAAGATATCTGCATTACAAAACGAGAACCAAAAGACACAAAAAAGTTTAAGAATAAAAAGTCGTTACTGATATTTTAAGTATCAAGTCGTTTGGTCGTAAAAAGTTTCGCGAATAATTTTTAATTTATTAATTAAAGCAATTTATTTGTCGCAATTTACAGCCATACTATACAGAAGCAGGATAACTAAGAAGCAAGCAGGAAATAACAGAGTATGGTGACTGCCAAGCCAGCAGTTTGAAACTTTTTGTATAAATTATTTTTATGTTTTCAAATATTTAGTGGCGCGCGATGTGCTTGCGGGAGTTTTGAGACAATTCCCTCCTCGTTGTGGGACTTATGTTTCATTTTACAGCGAGTGCAGCTCATGTTTTCAAGATCAGCAGACATCTTGTGAGGCATATGGCGCAATGCAAACTAATTTTGTATTCTGTTTTAGTATTTTAGTTGCTTTTACGATGTGACAAACAACAAAAACAAAAGTTTGTAAAAGTTATTCGTATAAAATTCCAAATAAACATTTTTCATGTTAAAAAACTACGTATAAAATCATCCAAAACCTAATATATATTATTGTTATAAAAATAATAATTTTTTAAGTGCCGAAATCCAGCCAGATCAAAAAAAAGTAATAAAACTTGTCTGTCCCGATATAGCGCAAATAAAAATAATGAATCTCACTCGAAAATATACAAAAAAAAATCGCTTTATCGCGCTCGGCACGTGAGAACGCAACCAGTAATAACGCAAGAACGCACAAAACAGAAACACAATAAACACAATAACGTCCAGCACTTCGTAGTCTAAGAGCCCAACGTTTTCGAAAACGCTGTGCAAACATCTCGAGTCTCGAAGCCCAAGCAGCTTGTTTGCTTTCTATTGCGTTGAAGCAAAAAGCAAGCAAAAAAATCACAAAAGAAAAAAATGAGAATAAAACCGGGATGTATATGAAAAGATCCTGGTATTCTGACACGCTGATATTCTCAAATAATACGCATAAATATCTAAATATAATAATGAGATGTAAAAAATAAGTAAATAATGTGCTTTTATTTAGAGAGTCAAGAATATAAAATATAAAATCCAATTTGAAAAGATAATTTAATACGCTCACAATAAGTCAAGGACATAATGCATGTTCAACATTTTGTTGAATTGGCATAATAATCTAAATAATATTATCACTTACCTTCGTTTATTTTGCTATGGCAATTTGATAATTAAATAATAATGCAAGCAAAGCCAAAATATTGAAATTAATTATTAAAATAATACATGAATTTATGAAACTATTGACCATCGACAATAACACAAATTCATTTTCTCGCTACTCTTATTAAAGCCATCTGTTAATGTTCAAAAATTAATAAACATTATGTAACAATATTTGATATTAACAATTAATTATTCATTCACAATAATACCTACATTCGCCGGAACAATTTAGTTTCAGCAATTTCTGGGAAAAATGATGCAATCATAAAATATCTTGATATTGCGTTGGTAATTCGTAAAATTTAATTAAAATAAATATTATCGGTACACACAAAACGTTATTAGTTTGTTTTGTTAAGTTTGATTGAAAAGTAGCGCGTAAAATGTTAACTTGGTCATTTCGTTTTTAGCTTTTGGCCTGAAATTAGATTAATGTTGTTTCCATTCGCTTGAAACAAACTTCATTAAAATTTCACGTACGGTAAATAAAATTTGATGTGATGAATGCACGATACACAGTATAATCGGAAATTTGGGTTTCAATTATTGATGAAAAGCACACGCATTTTAATTGCGGGTGTAATCCAAATTAGTTTGTTTCGAATAAATGATAGAGCTATTTATTTTGTTTTGTTTTTTTATATAAAAAAATAAAATTTTCACAAGAAAATGCTGAAAATATCTACTTTTAAATTTTGTTTGCACTTAAAATAATTAATACCCGTTTGATAACTAATTAAAAATATAAATAATTTTAATTTATTAATTTTGATAATTAGAATAAAAAATAATTTAAGTTTTGTGGATAAAACTGAAGAAAAAAAAATTAGAATGCAAAACAAGTACTGATAATTACTTTTAACTATATAAATAAAAACATCGTGTAGTTATTAAAGTTGTTTATTCATTGATATGTACAACGAGAATTTTTATTCATCAACAAATTTTCACATTCATCCATCAATGTCACATTTACACGGCGCATTAATTAAACATCTCTCTTCCGTTGCGTTTATTCGACATTGTTTTGCGTCATTTTTATAAACTGTAAATGTATATTAAACAAAAATATAATTTAGTTGTTTTTATCCATAATATATACTCGTAAAGTAACGAATTATTATGCATTAAATATAATTTATCATTATTAATAATAAAATTTCACTTAGTCACATAGTCTTAGCCTTTATCGTTAAGCCTAAATTTTATTTGTGTCGTGTCCAATTGTTCGTTATTTATGTTTATTTATCATTAAGTTAATTACCAAAGTTCACTTGTTATTTGTTGTTGTTGTAGCGCGTACACTGTTTCGACGATTTTAATTGGTTTCATTCGGATTTAATGTTTACTTTAACGGGTTATTATCTTGTAATCCTAAGTACAATAGTTTATTGATTATTATTAATGCTTTGATATATGACTTACTTGTAACATATAAACATGAATAGTGTAGTTTGCAAACGATGATAAATTCTGTTTAATCGGTTTAGGTATTCCAAATTTATTTTAGAAATTAGAATTGTTCATTCTTAAAATAAATTTTTGTTTGTTATTTTTAATGTTTTGGTTTAATTTTATTTTTGATTAGTCCGATTTAGTGCTACGTTTGACGCACCAGCAGAAGCAGCAGGCTGACGAGAATCAACATGTGGGGTTCAGTCGACCAACATCCTCGGCCGTGGTGCATTGCCGCTGGGTGTTCACCTGAAGACAAATACAAACCACACAAAGCAAGATTACTATTTGACAAACACACATCAATCAACGATTTAACCTCAATTGTAATTAGTATATCAAAGCAACCACATAAATTTACTCAATTTTATTAAAAATTATTCAAACACCAAATATTATTTAGAAATAAATTTAAAATATTTTTGATTTATGTGATTCTATAGAGTGAATGCGCCGGGCATTATTGCTATTTTTTCAAAATTACTAATTAATTTCCAAAATAAACATTGTGCGTTATTTTATTAATAAATTAAAATATTTTTAAACCTTTTTAGTATATTAAATATAGTTCACTTCAATAATAACTTGTAAACAGATTCTGTGTTATTTACTTTTTACTGGAATAATGAATTTACGACTAAAGCTGAAAACATTGCGTAATAATTTTGAAAGACTTTAAGCATAGACGTAAACACAAAAACCAAATTACAAGAAATAACTTGCTCGTTGGTTTACTGTTCAATTAAAAGACGAATAAAATAAGAACAAAACATTTATATAATTCGGTAAAACAAAACCAGGAATAAAACAAAATATAATAATTTTATTTGTTATCTTTTAATCTGGTATTTTGATTACCTCAAAACGTATAGACTTTATATTCAAATAAACCGGTTTATTTTAATTTATAACTCTAATTTAAAAATATGTATATAATAATAATTAAATCACAATAAAATGGTCCAGACAATAAGAGAAAAAATAAGTTAACAATAAAAATTATTGTTTTTCCCAAGTCATTTATAAAACATAATATTTTATTTATTATTAAAGAATTTAACCGAAGAAAAATAACACAAAATATTGCAGAGTTTTGAATATTTAATTATATAAAAACAAATTTTTACATTTGCTTGTACATTTTAGAGAATAAAAAATGCAAAAACTATCCGTAGTTGAATAAATATGGCTTAAAATGTCTTGGGTTTCGTTGCCGTCGCAACAAGCGCCTTTCAGTGAGCGTTAATTAGATCCGTCGCGAGGGCGTGCGGTCGCACTGCATTACGCCGAGGTGACACAATGTCGAGAGATAGGGTGGAGGCGCCAGGCACACACATACGTTCGTGTAAACCTGTACTCCTGATTTACTAGTGTACCGCCACCACCGCCGAGTCGAGTGTGTAATTGCTTTTTAAGCAACTATAAATTCAATTTATTTATATGCCTGACCCAAACAACAAATAACTACGCATGAAACAACCTGTAAACTTTTTAATTAATTAGCCATGTCACTTTAAGTTTATAAATTAATTTAATTAGAATATAATAAACCTAACTTAGTAAATTGAGTAAGGTTTATTTTTTTATTCCTTTGTTTATAAATATAAGTCTTACCGTTTAAGATGTGAACGCGTACATTGTATGCGTTGGCATTGGTGGGCGAGCAGGTGTACAAACCGGAGTCGCCTTGTGCGGCCTTCTGAATAAGTAGACGACTTGTGGTCACCAGACCTTTTTCAGTAACGAGACTGATACCTCCACGCGGAGAATCGAAATTGATCGCCACCGAATTGTG
Source organism: Atheta pasadenae (assembly GCA_030264155.1). Classification (NCBI taxonomy): domain Eukaryota; kingdom Metazoa; phylum Arthropoda; class Insecta; order Coleoptera; family Staphylinidae; genus Atheta; species Atheta pasadenae. The sequence goes on along the minus strand of JARJDS010041215.1, from coordinate 13,859 downwards.
CGACCACATCATTGTGGGAGGCGGTTCCGGGGCATACTTCACCAGACACGTCAAATTAATCGTCGAGCCTAAATTGATGAACAGATCCGGACCACCGAGAATTTCCGTTATTGGTTCTGTAACACAAACGAACAAAGCATTACAATTTTTCCTGGTTAACTCCAACTACAACTACAATATAGGTACAATGTATTTTGGGTATATAATATATTAGTGTCCTTTGTAATTTAGGTTGTAATTGATTTTAACGATTTGTACGTTTGCACAAACCGGCGAAGGACAAAGGGTTCGTAGGCGCTGGTGTGACCGGAATCGAGTATTGTGTACTGTGATGAACTCAACACAACTCATAGTCTTGATGTTTTAGGTTGAAGTTAGGGTTGGTTTTGTCATTTTCGTGCTGAGCCGCGTTTCCGCATCCTTTCTCTACGAGTGTGTGTATTTGTGTATATAACGAGATAAGCTACGGTTGTCGTCTTAACCGTCGACGAATTAATGAACGCCCATTGCCGCATACGAAATGCGAGCGAGATCTTGCGTCCTCGATTCGTTATGTCGTCTTCTTGATGACGTTAGGTGCGTGTTGACGATGTCTGAATACACAATACTCACCTAACCAACATATAGATAGGTATATAGAATAAAACACACGAATTTCACGGTTTATATATCATGTTGTTTTTTTCTATTCTTAATAGCAAATCGAATTGTGTGTTTGTGACACTGGGCGTTTCGGTTCGTATGATGTTCGATTAAGTCTAATGCTGTCCCAACATTGAAAATCATTTAGCGCAAGCTAATCGAATCCGGACGAGCGTCGAACCCAACGGTGCCATTTAAACGTCATTTGAAAATAGTTGAAAATCGTGTGACGGCCACGAAAATCGCACAGCCCCCAAGTTAGGAAATGCTGCTCGCTTCCGTAGACACGCTTTGAGAGTGTGATGACTCTTTTAGGATTACATTAGAGCACATTCGTGCTCATCCAAATACTCGACCTAATACTCAACCGCATACTCGATCGCATACTCATGCAAATACTTTAGCAAATACTTCTCTAAAGTCTTTATATGTTTCAGGGTCTAGTGTGACATATTTAGTTTTACATTTTAAATTTGTGTTTTAACAAAATCTGTTTTCAAAAAAATGTACCTTTGGAAATTATGGAAATTTTATTTTTAAATAAACGCCAATATTTTAAAAACTGAGAATTACTATTTACTCACAATCATCTTCTAAAATTTTCAGTTTTTTTACGTATACGACAATAAACTTACAAGAAGCGCAGTTAACGTCAAAATAAGCTTTTAAATTATGCATAATGCATCTGGCCCTTTGGTAGGAACCCAGCAAACATGTTAGTAAACAAACGTGTGTTGTTAGTTTAACAAAACATGAAAATAACGTCTCTTGTCGTTTTATGCTCTCGTAAAAGTTACGGCAGCGACGCATACTTACCCTTATGATACTAACCAATACCTAGAAGAATTTTTATTAAAAATTGTTTTTAATACAGAATAGCGCGTTAAAATAGCGAGGTGAAAATTGCGCAAGATGACCTGAAACGGCAAAGAGTAAACGCATTCCTGCTTTAGCCACCATTGCAGCCGTGCGCTTTATTAGACTTTAGTGGAACGTAACTAATTCAGTTTTAATTATGCTGGAAGCGCCAACTTTACGGCGCAACTTTTAATTTACGACACCAGAATTTTTCTCAGCCGCTTTGGAGACGGCCTTAAAATCGTCCGCAAGGTACAGAAACAAAGTGCCAGAGGTTCGCTTAATTATGATCTCATAAATAAAAACACATTAAAACCGTGCCTGCTTTGTATTATTCTTTAATCTTCCTTTAACGGTGAAAAAGTTTTTAAAAAGTCTGATATGTTTGATGATATTAAAAATATTAATGGGAGTTAGCTTTGGATGTATAACTGTATTGTTTGCTAACACAATGTCATTTTTTTGTGTTTACCGAATGATTAATTGCTAAATTAGTATCCGTTGGTTAACGAGTCGCATTAATGCATTTAAATGTCAAAAAAATCGCGCGCGCCGACAAGCTTTCCGCATTAACTCCGAGATAAATCGCGCGAAATTTATTTTTCCGCAGCGCCTCTGAATGTTGTTTGCCGTCAGGGCAAACATTTGCCGCCGAGTGCGGTTTTGTTAAGTTACAAATACCCGGCGTGGGTTAGCGCCTGAAAGCTCGCTGGTGAACATATTGCAACTGGAGCTACCGCGCGGAAAATAAACGATGAATCACGCTTAATGAAGAAAAGAACCAGGAACATACACAAACAATATAACAACAACACAATGCTGTTGTTCAATTCATTCATTTTTTTTTTGTATCCTCAAAATTTGTTTTGATAAACTATTCATTTGTTAAATGTCTTTTAAATATTGATGTATTTTATATTGTTTTTCATCGCCTGTATTGGAAGGAGATGTAAGTTTTTAAATTCATAGGGTTAAAGTTACTTACCAACAACAGTCAAATGGACGGGTGTGCCTATCGGCGGTGTCGTGCTAATCTGACACTCGTAAATCCCCGAATCCTTCCGCTGAGGATAGCGGATGCGCAACGTCCAATCTTCGGTGTGTGCCGAGTGAATTGCTTCGAAACGTTGATCGGAAGTATACGTATATCTTCCAACAGTCAGTAAATGAATGTCTCGATGTCTGACCCATGAAACCTGTAACCAAGAATTAAAAAGTTAAAAATAGCTTTAGTTAAAGAGAAAAAAGCTTAATTAATATTTTCGTAAAGAAACCTTATTATTATTGTACAAATGTATTTAGCTTTGTTTCTGTTGTGTTTTCACAAATCAATAGCTTCTGGGTTAATTAAAATTGTTGAATACCACAAGAACCAAGGGCCGCAATGTCAAACTATAATAAAGCTTACACATTAGGTACATACATTAAACCTATTGAATCCATCGAGTTGCAAAGGTGATTGTTTGTTGCAATTGCATTGTAGATGAACCAGAGCCAAAGACTGTCTAAGCTTTTGTCCTAATTCTGTGGTGTATGCGAGGACAGCAATGTACAGTGTTAATTTCACAACCAACTGAATAATGCTGATCTTTGTAATTCACTGGATTTATACCGAGCACGGCGTCTACGTAAATGTAAACGGATTTAATGAGAAATTAATCTCGTCGAAACTAACATACCCAATAAATTACTCTAAAATTTCGTAATATTAAAAGAATATTATTACGTTCGTGCAAAGTTTACATTTCTCAAAACAAAAAATCACTGAAAATTATATCCTGCATCCGGATTGCTCAGTCTATAAATTATTTCAACTTTATACAACGAGGTTTGCACATTAATAATTCGAACAACAAATGTACAAGCGTTGCAGTCTTTGATGATAGCTATTTGTATTCGACGATAATTTTCCGGAATTTTCCTCGGAGGATAACGCCATAATCGTAACCAAGAATAAATAAAATTTTTATCAAACCCTTGCGAGTATGCGCAATGTGCAATGTTTTACTTTAAGTGCAACTTGAAGTATCATAATTGATCCGCAAGGTATAGTTATGATATCCAGCGTTATGATATATAAAATATCATCCTGGATAGGACATTATGTAGAAGTTTCTGGTGTATTAAAATTTTTACGTCACAATTTTGCAATGAATTGTGAAAGTAAACCGCTGTGCCGGCGTAATGAAAGCGTTTTTATCGGCAGGATATCCAGGATAAAGTTGTATCATCAAGATATATTCAAGTTTTAGCACCGGACCATCGAACAAGTGCCGTTTTATGATCACCAATCGTTTAATTAAGACTTTTGCATGGCCTCTAGGAAAAAAATAACAAAGCTTGGTTTTAGTTTTCTTTTTTCTTTATTTTAACTTGTATTGTATAAGAATATGTGGTTTAACAAAATAACTACCCTATATAACTGAATAGCTCATTTAGGAAAGCCATATTATGTTGTTGTGCTGATATTTTTTGTTAGATGATTTGAGCATGTGATACGTTTCGATTATCCTCGGAACAAAGCACGTAAACATGTTATGATTTCATACATGTTATAAAAATAATATTGGCTCGTCTTTTCCGGCAGAAAATCGACGGTAAAACATATTTACGAGAATGTAACTCATGTAATTTTTCATCAATGTATCATTGCTATTTATATTCTGTATCTTTAGCTCAACTTTGTAGAGTGTTTACTTAGTATAAGTAAAAAAATGTTATTATAAACTTTTTCCTCATCCGGTAGTCATGACCAAGATTTTTGCTTTTATTTTTATTGCCTTTTTTAAAATCTCTCCTGAGAGTAGCGATTTTTGTGCGTTTGTTTTCCGAAAACATGATAAACTATCTCCAAAAGCTCGCGGGTTTCATCCGCGCATGAATATTTAACCATCGCATCTGGTTTCCCTGAAGGAGGTTTTTGTTATACGCACGCCGAAGAAGCTAAACACGTCCGGGCCATATCTTGTTCAATCTTCGAAGGAAGACTCGCATGTGCGTCGCCGGCATCTATATTTATAAAACTTATAAACACTGGACCCTCGGGGGTAATTCGGCGTTCGGCGGCGCGCGCGCTTGAACGTCGTCTTCGATGCAATTCGAGCGCGGGACAATAAAAGTACGACGAGCGCGTTGTTACAGCCAACACTAGATCAAAATAAAATAGATATTGCTAACCCAGTCGCCCATCTCACCCAACAGCGATGTGCTAGCGTTCCGAACCATCAAGTGGTATTATTATTCTCGCAGGAGTAAAAAGTTCGCTTAACTACCGAGCGAATAACATCAAGAACAAAAAAATCACGATAAATTTTTATAGGCATGCGAGTGATTGATTGATAATATTTTTTTCACAAGACTGAAAATATTTGCAATTTTAAACTATTCATTTAAATTTGAAGCACGTTTGGTAATAATTTATCAAAAGTATGCTTAAATGCTTCCAAAAACAGTGCAACAGTTTTAGTAGCAAAAGCCTTGATTAATGTACGCAGCTTTAGTAGTGCACCGAAATTTGTTTGCGTCCTTAATCATCGAAAGCTTTGCACACAATTTTTTTGCAGGTTTTATGTTTTGTGATTTTTTTTTCTGAGTGTTTATGTACCTACGTTTGTTGTTTATTACTCTCGCGTGTTTTGCTCAATTCTCACTATCTCCGGAATTATTACACAATGCTGCGTGCACTGATTAATCGCCGAAAAATATTACCACTCTGATCCCCATTTTGTTGATTGCTGCTTGGTAAATAGTCTGAAAGTATAGTCAATAGTATACTTCTCACTATTCTCTAATACAACGCGTCCCGTTAATTTCCATTCGTTTAAAGTTTGAACATTAATTAACGATTGCGACGAGCGGCCGTATTTATGACAATTGTGCATTTAACTTTCGACATGAAGTTACATTAATCGGCATTAAACTTTCGATGGTGCGCGGCGAAGAGCGCCATTACCGAAATTACAATTTCCCGGGCGTTACCAACTTTCCGGGTACAACCAAAACCGAACACTATCCACGCCGCCGACGGCGACACCGCTCGTTCGATTCGCATCGACAAGTATCAACTTTCATTATTAGGCTTTGGAATAGGCCATGAATAACTAACAACTAGTCAAGCAGTCAAAACAGTCAACATTCAAATGTGGACAGAACTATAAAGTTGGATATACATCACCCTAGTTTTTGTTGGAAAATATGCCACAAAAGTTGTCAAACGAAGATTCGGTCATTGTTTTCAGGCTGTTATCGATTGAATATGCGCACTTCAACAAGCTATTATTTAAAAACTTGGAAAAAAATAACCGGAGAAAGACATTTGAGTATACACTTTGCTTTTTGTGGGTTCTCAACATCGTTTTTCGCAAGTAACATATTTGCATTTCCGCCAAGAGCGTTCGTCGCAACTCGTAGCGACAGTCAGTGATCTTTTTCAGCTCCTCTGCGCGCAGTAACAAAAATGATTTATGAATTTCCTCATTTCCCAAGTGGCTTTTCAACATTTCTATTTGTCGGCAAAGGCACACCATGGTGCGGCGCACACTCTTTTAGTTATTGATTAGCGATTCTCGCACTCGCGTATTGTTCGAGACAAAAATCCATTTCGATAGAGCAGCGCTCTTTTTTTCGCATCATGACTAATATAAACGAAATGCTCGAGAATGTACAACAGTACAAAAGGAGCTAAAATATTGGAAATCGCACTAGTCGACGATGTCGACGTGAATTTCGTTCGGAAATTCTCTTCCAATAGATTTGGCGCAATACATTCCGACGATATCTCCTAATATGACTCCATTGCTTATCTGCGTTCGCTGGTTAAATGTATCCCAGCGCCAAAAGCACCGAAAGTACGAAATTCGATCGCAGCCATTTTTACCGCCGTTTTCTTTTCCAGCCAAACCTCTGGTTTCGAGCAGCTATTGACTATGGAAACTGCGCTGCATTGCTAAACATTGCAAAACTATTCAATGGTTTCCTAAAAACATGTAAAAGGAAAACTTACGCAACACTATAGGAGAGAATACATTCGAAAAGTGGGAGGATATCGATGTAATCATTGAATGTGTATTGACGTAAAATATAAAGTCTGCGGTAAAGAATTTTTCACTAACAAATTTTTGTAGTAAAGCGCTGCGCAAAGTCGAGATAAATTGCGTTAATAAATTTTATGCGGACATAATATTTATCTGACATGGAATATCATGCAGCTATATTTTACTGTGTAAAATGTCAGCAATTTTTTTTATAAAATTTGCTTTCAAACATATAACTCATAATTATTACATTAGTAACATTTGTTCATTTTATTTTCGTTCACGGTGCTCTTTTGTTTCAACTCATAATTTACCGAAATCAAAGTAATGTTCATTATACTTTAAACAACAAAACAAAAAAAAACAAATATAACTTTTTAAGTGAAACTTGGTGTAACTCAGCGAAATATAACTGGATGGTATTAAAAAGTCCACATACTTTTTGTTTAATAAATTTTTCATATATTACTAAACAAAAGTTTTGTTTTTTGTTTTTTGTTTGTTTCAAAGCAAAAACACGTTTCCTCGCGAGTTGGCGTCCATTGTATTTATTTAAGAGCAAAACGAAGAGCAAGAAACAAAAAATAAAAACAGCAAAAGTTTGTCTCTTGTAATGTCGTTTTTTGTACATTCATGTCTTAGTTTTTTTGACGAGCAAGTTGAAGTTGAAGCAACTTTAGGTTGTTCTTGTTTCAATGATGTGGAATGTTATTCGCGTGAGTTGTGCGTGCGTTTTGTGCTTGTTGTCGTCGAAAGATGAACAATGAAAGTGGCTGCGATGCCAATATCATGTGACGTTTTCTACCCGTCCCGCGTTCTTCTAGTCAGCAGTCGCTATAACAATAAAAGTGGAAAACTTTTATTTCCAGCGTTGTTTTCTTGCTCTCCGGCTCGACGAACGTGCAGTTATAGCGTGTCTCAATGACTGTTGACACAACTTATGTGTGCAATTTCGAATGTTCGACGAGATGGGCGGTTTTCCAACCACGGCCTTTTTTTATTTAACGTGAACATAATATGAACTGCACAACATTTCCTTTTCTTACGATTTACAGGACAATATGGTTCATTTAGCTTTATTTTCATTCTACAAACAAACAAATAAATGGCGTTATCTGAAAGTTTTTGAAGTAAAACTCAAATAACAACGACATGAAACAAAATAATTACCATGGCAACGAAACAGTAAACACCGAAACAAAAGTTTAACGTTTTAAAACACGCTCTTCTGTGTTCTAAATTCTTATAAATATAGATGAATTATTTCAAAAAACGAATCTCTCTATCAGACTAAGTGATAAACGGTTTATATTGAATGCGAAGACGGAAAATTTATGTCAATACAAAGTCGTAAAACGTAACAATAAAAAATCGCAAGCGCGCGAGCTCGTCGAGCACGGTCGAAAAGCCTTCGTTACATTTTACACTCCTGCTCCTCGCAGGCCGGTGTTGGATCAGAAGAAGGATGTATGTCGTATATTTAAGATTATGTAAAAGCACCTACCGCGCACCATGCCGAACGTGCAGGAACGATAGAACGATGGAACGATGGAAAATAACTCGATATCTCACTCGGAGAGCAGCGATCCTGACACGGGGTCGTAAAGTGGCTTCGTATATAAAGATACAACTTGTTTCATTAAATCACACTCACACGCATATGACACACACATCAATATGGAAACAAAAATTGCTTACTTACATTTCTTGTACAAAATATTAAGACTTGTATTTTTTGATTTTTAAAACGCAATTTAAAGAAGCAAAAAAATAAAATATGTAATTACGTTCATTTTATGAGATTATATTTATAAAGAACTATATTATATAATTATTTAAGTCTTCATAAAGATGTAAAAACTGCATAACATTTCTGAGCACATACAATTGTGAGTTTGAATACCTTTTGACAGTAAAGAAATGCGCAGAAATAAACAAAATAATCCCGAGCAGAAAATACCAAGAAGGAAAACACGTTGCAATTTTTGCGTTCCTTGCGATGAAGACGAGTAAAAGCAAAAATTCACGTACATTACGACTGTATTTCTGAATGTACTGCAAATGTTCGTGCTCATCGTAGTCATACTTGTAGTCACACTCGTAAATGTTTTTGTTATACCAAAAGCACTTCTTGTTGGTGCCAACGTATCGAAATACGAAACGCGCACAACTTTGAAATGTAATGCCAAACATTCTTCGTCCGTATTATTCTTTATGACTGTCGCGGTTTGCTTTTTACGCTTGCCACTTTCCCTAGGCACTAAACTCGAGCCGCACAGCATATTCAGATTTTCTTTTGCTTTGAATTTTTTTTTTATTCAGAGTAGTATTAAGTTTTCTTCAAAATGTTTTATCTTATTATTATTTATTGTAGGTGTGAGAATTTAAAAAACATTGAACAAATTTTATTTTGTTATAATTATTTTTGAATGTTTTTTCATTTGTTATTGTTCCTGTTTTCCATTATTAGCGTCTCATGTTTCCGCAAATGAGTGCTTAAGGCTCAACCTAAACCTAAACCTGTTTTGTTTATAAGCAGAATTGTAATAAGCAGAAATTTCCTTTCGTTGATTAAATGAATAAATTACCTTTAGCCGTTCTTCCTGCTTTTGCAGCAATAGTAGTACCCTCGCTCATCGCGGGGACAACAAACTTTTCTTGTTTTCTTTGCAACATCTCATCGGCGCTAATTAGATTAAAACGAAGCTCGCCAAAGACAAGCAGCGCTAAGGCCGTACTAAGGCCTTGAATGAAGCTAATGCTTCTACACAAAGTGAACATTGTTCATTTAGTCTTTGTAATGTTTTAACGTGCTCGCAAAAACATTCCATTGGATTAATCTAATGCATGAGAGTGTACAAAACGTAATGAAAATTGTTTTTCTTTTTGTATTGTCGTGTCTTTGTTTTTCAGTCATTACTTTATTGTGCGGCCTTTGGAAAGGATTTTTTGCGGGAGAGAAAGCAGGTCGTTTCCGGACGATTCGTCTTTAACCGGATTAATCCGGCGCGTTAAATATGCTTCCGTAGTCGAGTTTAGTTAAGCCCTGCTCAAAGTCGTGCGCGGATTAACAGCTTTCAACACGTCTTCGCTTCTCTTACTCTTCGTTCAGGAGCATTTTTCTAACGTATGTCACAAAAAACAAGAAAAAACTGAAAAGAAAAAGTTTTAACCATGAAATAGTGTCACGCGTCGCGTTTTAATACAGTCCACCTTTTTATCACTTTATGTATTATGTAGATTTTCCCGCGAGCGTGTGTGGGTCCACCGCAGCGGTAGCTAATTTAAACCTGTTTTTTTTTTGTTTTGCGAAGAAGAAAAGTCCGGAAAAAAGTCCGTCGCGAGAAAATAAGGTAAGGTCGGAGATGTCGCCCGGGACGTGCAAAATGGAACGGGCGCACAAGTTTCGCGAAGCCGAGGAGTGAACAGCCGAGTTTTAAATTATGTGCATTTATTATTCATAATTTTATAAACACGCGGCTGCGAAGAAGGAAGTTCGTTGTCCCTGTGGTGGAACTGATAAAGGGAAATAATAAATTTCCACCTGGGAGCCATCGCTACTTTTCGACCTCGGCGACTCTGGCGCGCTGCAAGAATCTCCCACATCGGCGTCGTTTCTTTATATTTTCATTTTACTGTGCTACCCCAGTGCTATGCAAAAACCATCGGCAGCAATGAAGAAAGCGAAGCAGAGATAATAAAAAAATGCGTGAAATATGACTTTATGATCGTGATTAATTCGTTACTCTTGTTGTGCTTTGCCGGAGCCTTATTGTAAGCCGCAATTCTTCACGTTTTAACACCTTAACACCTTCTACATTTCATTCGTACGCCCAACGTTTGAATTATTCAGCAATTGCGAAACCTTAAATACCATTAAAGTTTAAGAACGGAAAATGCTCAGCTTTAAAGAGATATTTGATTGCTTATTCAGGCGGTTTAAAAGGGAAAAATTTATGAAAAGCGAATAAAACGAAAATTACTTTGGAGTTTGTTTCAATTAATTTCAGCCCGAATATATTACGTTAGAAATGAAACATGAGAAGACAAACACGCCATGAATTAAATTGAACAAATTAGTTTTTAAATATTTCAAAAGGCGGTACAAGTCCAGGTGTTGAGTTAATTTTATTTATAAAAATCTCAAGCACACGGTTCCGAATATTTTACAAAAATAAAGTTTTTAACCAAACATTCTTGATATAGCTACTTGAGATTTTTTACGAATATATTTTTCAATCTAAAACGTCAATATGTTTTATGATGAATTTCACCTTAAAGTTTAAGATATGCTTTAAGACTTCACCGAATAAAATACAGCAGGTTTGGATCCAGGTGTTGCTTGCGGCTTCGGAATATTAAACAAACACTTACATTGCGTCGGCCTATCATGTTGTAAACGTAAGTTAGGCGAGAACGCGCATTCCGTCGAAGGAAGAGTCTTCTGTACATGTATACTTAGCAATGCCGTCGTCAGAGCCGTCGCCGCCAACGCAACAACTCCTTGCGGCTGGAACACAGTGTGTATTTGCCTCGGCAGGCTTAAGTGGCGCGGCGTCGGCGTCGTATGCAATTTGTTTGGTCGGGAACAATATCCGAAGCTGCTTCAAATTGAACTATGTCTGATAGATAACATTGCTCCCTTGTACGACTATTTCACAGAATAAAAGACAATGTGGATTTAGTAGGTTACATTGATTGAACGGAAAAATTATTATCTAGACACAGAGAAAATTAAAAAGGAATCGAAGAAATAAGAAGTAGTAATTATTCTTTGTATCCAAGAAAAAACAAAACAAGTGAGGTGTTTACAGAGTGCGAGTTAATATAAAAAATCACAACTTCGAATATCTTAATTCGTTTATTGAAACACAGGTTAACTTCCACTTCACATCAGAGCACGAGACAGAACTTATTTGAAAGGAATCGAAAGATAGAGTGTGACTAAAAGATGTGAGGAAGTTAGAAAGGAAGACGTTGAGTTTAAGATAGGGTGAAACTTTGGCAAATAGGAAGCGAGCGCGATGACTATTGCCATATATGGTCATATCGCAATTGCTACGACAACATGCATCACGTAGGCCACCTGCGATTTCACGCTCGTAGGAATTAGGGTGACGGGGTGACGCATAAGAAAAGAAACACAAAATCAGAAACGTACACTAAACTTAAAAATCAAGATTGGGGTCTAGTCACGTACACCACACAAGAATATTTTAAAAAACATGAGAGCTATAATTGCAGAAACATCATATTATTTTAAATAATTTTAAAACGATTATGTAAATGTGAATTTGAAGGTTATGAAATCTTCGTCGTAATGCTAACACTGTTGATTAATAATTTATTTGCTTCTTGTCTTATCGCATCTATGCCAATTTCACAACGTAAAATACAGTCTCTTCGCAAGCATGATATCACTGCTTAGCACTGGCAGACACCTGCTTTTCCTACACAGGTCTCTCAGCTGGCGCAAGAAGTATTGTCATGAATATGCAAATGCAACTACATCGCTGAGCGCACGCATGAATTTTAGATGGCCTGGAGGTGGCTACAAGACGCTATTTCTTAGAATATCATTTTGCATTCCGCGACTGAATGCTTGAGCGCATTTTGTATAAATATTTTGTTTTCTATGATGCAAACATATGAATTCTTAGATATTTCAGTATTTTTGATGATAAGTTTTATCATTTCAACTAATTAAATCTTTTGAAGCATTTTTCATAATTTTGGTATTATTATTTTCAGAATACATTTCGGAGGTTTAAGATTTTGAAAGGCAATCGAGCACTCAATGTCTAATGTTTGGCTTGAACAAAAAAACAAAAAGCTTTCTACTGGTTTGGACCTTGTGCAGAACTCTGTTGGGTTAGGAGTGGAGTTTTTTTTCGCGTGGCAACACCTACGCTAAAATATGAAAGTTAATATAAGTAATGTAATAGTACCGGTGTGTGCTTCTTCTATTATTATTGCGGTAGAAATCAACGATGCTGACAATTCAAGTGTGTGCTGGTGTGGCCAAAAAGAAAAACGCAACCAACGTAAAACTTGGTATTAACGACGCTTTCGTCCGAAAATCCAATAAAGCGAAGTCGACTTTTAGAGCCTTCGCTGTGCGCAGATCTTTACGACCTAATAAAAAAGAGAAACCGCCACGAAAACCAACAGGATAGTGGGAGAGTGACCAAGATCAAACGTTAGGAAAGGTAAAAAAATACAAAAAAATTAACACAACAGACTAAAACAGACATCATGAACACATGATGTAATACATTTTTTTTTTCTAAACATGAACAAGTGATATTACTTTTGTTTAATATTAAATAAAGGAACCTGATTGATTAAAGAAACGTTTCAAAATGCGAACTGTTTCTGATTTGATAACTTGATATTCATCCAGTTTATGTCAACGTTTGGTCGTCACGTAGAAATTGCTTCATTCCGAAACACGTTAAATTTATACGACGTTATAGTTAAACTTAAGCATAACATTTACAGTCTCTTGTCAGAAATCGTTTGTCTTTTATGACATTGGATAACGCCAATTTGGCCAATTTAGCTTTTTGACTTTGCGTAATAATAATAGCTATGTACCCAGCTCTTCATTATTTTTTATATTTTACAATTTTTATGCTCGTTCATTTTAATTTTCATGCGATATAAAATTTTAACGCAAAATTGAAATCTACGGCAAAGCCCCATTTATAACGGCCATAAAAATGACAATTGACCGCAATGCCGGTGCCGGTGTCGGAACCCACTTGCACGTTATCCACGATACTGGTGGTTTTGTTAGTCGTATAGTAGTCCTCGGTATGGCGGTGGTGTTAAGAGCATTGTATTTCAGCATTGCATCGAGGGAGCGAGCCTCTGGCCGAAAGCATTAAGACGACTTTAATATATTGGATACGCTCGGCTCGAAGGCGGCCTTTATCAGTGCCATTATCAGCGTTAGATGGAATTAACCCTCCACCGACATGCGGGCATAGAATACACAGCGAGTGCGTTTATTAACAAGAGCGGAATGCTCAAACTTCTTAAGAGCTTCCGACCAGCGACTGACTTTCAGCCTCTTTTGAAATTGTTGGTAATAATGTTTTTTAAAAGCTGAAGAAATTTAAAAATACAATCTGATATAGTGAAAACGAGAAGGAGAAGAAGGAGGAGAAGGAGGAGAAGGAGGAGAAGGAGGAGAAGGAGGAGAAAGAGGAGAAGGAGGAGAAGGAGGAGAAGGAGGAGAAGGAGGAGAAGGAGGAGAAGGAGGAGAAGGAGGAGAAGGAGGAGAAGGAGGAGAAGGAGGAGAAGGAGGAGAAGGAGGAGAAG
>JARJDS010041205.1:0-10173 GCA_030264155.1 Atheta pasadenae | reverse complement strand
GCGGCCGCGGCGCTTGAAGGGTACATAATAACCCCCGGCGGTCGCGCAGGCCGGCTCCCTGTGGTGTGATTTTCCTCACTTTAAACACACCAAATTATAGTCTTTTCCCTGTCATTTAACTATTGTTCCATCATAATTACCAATCACATACCAATCTAATTTATTTCCACCCAGAACAAAAACAAGTTTTAAACCTAAAACCGTTTATATAACCTAAAATATTTTAACATATCAAATATTTGGTTGATCTGTTTAATTAAATTAACGACTGATGGTGTGCATTAATTTAATTAAACAGATCAATAGTGGATCCATTATAAGGTGCTAGTTCTAAAGCCGCGCGTCCTTTTGTTCTTCACAAGCGCTGAAGAAGTTAAAAGATTTCTCCACAAATAACACATCGATCGGTGTCGATCGCCGCACCATGCTTTGCTTGGGAATCTCGGTGTCTCTCACGCTACTTAAAACACTTTTACATTTCTCCTCCTCCTTCATCTTCAGTTTGAGTACGGCATTGCGATCTTATCGCCGCTTTTATCATTTGGAACCAAGATCGTGTCTGAGGAATCGATTACATAAACAAATATTAATCACGACCTGATGGTAATTAATTAATGCAACAATTACGATTACATACCGTTCATGCTTGGTTAGTAGTTTAGTTATGAATGAAACTAAGTCAACTTAAGAGTAAACCGGTTATTTTTCTAACCAAGACTTAAGTTTTACATCTGTCAAGTAAAACTTTTAGTCGAAGTGGTGCCAAAGTGGTGTCAAAGTTTAGCAAAAACTAGAAAAAGGAAGTACAAATCAAAAATGTACAATCGATCATGTTAATATTGACGTATAGAAAGTAATACATCATTTTCTTATTGATTTGTAGGTTATATATGGTTTATGCTGGTTAACTTTATTGTGTGCGTTGACAAATTAATTCTCAAGAGAGTCATACATTTGATCGGCTTAAATTGAGCAGAAAATTTGAGGTTAACATAACGTAAAACCGCAAAGTTTTGATTTCGTACCTTCTTCCTGTTTTGCGGCTTTTCTATTTTGATACTTACAAGTTCGAAGCTCGCATACTTCAGATTAAAGTGCTCTCACCGTCACTTTTGTGGTAACACGTATATCTACTTAAATCTATTAGGATATAAGTACTCCAACAGATTTTAAAATTGTTCAGAACTGCATCACGCCGATGTCAATTTTGTGCTTTCCTTGGAAACGTGACAACACTCGAAATGGTCGACCAATCTTGGAAATCTTAAAAAAACAGTCTGAGTAAGTGTACTTCACACTAAGTATCGCAAAAAATTAATTGCTGTGTCTGAATCACGTCAAATAGTTTAGTTTGGGTACTTACTTTTTATGATGTGACAAACCACGACGATTGTTACAAATGTTTTTGATGGTTTGTAGTTTATGTTATATAAGTAGCAGGCTGTGGAAGTCAACAAAATTTAAAATAAATGAATAAAGTTTGCATAATGTAAGTATTACGAGTTGTATTTATGTGTTTTGTTTTTATTTCAAAGCCTACTCGTTGTGTTTTTGTTTGTTTCATTTGTTTTGTTATTTTGATATTTGGTAGATACGCAGCTGTAGTTTCTTAGAATTCATGATTTTGGGAAATAGCCGAAATGAATTAACATTAGTTCCGCTGATTTTCCGGTTTATCACTCTGTGGGGGCTAAGAAACTTGCTAAAAACTGAAATATTTTTCTGGATTATATCCAAACTGAGTAGGCTTTGTTGAAAGCAATAAATGCATAAAGCTGGCTTTGAGTCGACAATGTAAAGCAAAGTAGCAATGTCGCAGTCAAAAGCCGAACCTAAGTGGGTATCATCGCTTTGTGCTAAGGTACTTCCTTTCTGTGACCATTCACACGATGCTGTCTGTGCGTTGCTTTTGTGCGGATGCTGGTCCACCGAAATAGCGTGCGTACCAAGCAAATACTAGTCATGGGGAGAGAACGCGCTCGCCTCCCACCTTGCTTGGATGCGCAACAAAAGGTAGGATGGGATAATAGATGACCGCGCGAGATGAGCCGAGTGTGCGATCGGCGGCTCAGCGACCGAGACGCCATGGCCGTCCTACGGATTACCGTCGAAGGCGTGGCCCTCGAGCGCGATTGGCGTGCCGGCGAGGATTAAGGAGGCCGCTCAGAATCCACACGTGGATAAGGATCTCACGTGCCTTTGTGCGCGCGTGCATTAGTCGCAATCGGTGCACGGACGACCGTGGGTGGACAACGAGACGCTCTCGCAGCGCCGCAGACTCCTCCTAGCGATGCGACAGAGAGAGCCTCGCCGATCGGGAATGGTGTATCGGTCGTGATCGGACACCGTCGGACAAAGCGGGCAGCGCAACCCCCTACCCAGCCCAGGCAGCCACCCCGGATTTAAGTAAATACTTAAGATCCAGGTGATATTGTTTATTTTTTGCGTTCGGGCGGTGCGCTGCGGCGAAGGAGAGAGTAGTCGTCACTAGAGACAGCACAAGACGGGAGAGAGTGGCAGTGAACGAACACCTTCGAGGGCTCGACGGCGAGACAAGTCGGAGCGACAAGAGTTTTACATAATAATCGGACTTGTGTGCGGGTGGACCGGCGCGTCTACAATCGGTGATTGTGTGTATACAGTTGACAACCAGATTCGCAACCATGCAGTTCATCACGATGCGGGGACAATTGACGGGGATGAGTTTGTTGTGCGCGCTGCTGCTTTATCTTATCGCAGAATGTCATTGTGAAGTGGACGTTAGAAACAAGGGACGTGGTAAAGGATCTATGTGGTGGTAAGTACGAATTTTGCGTTTAAAAAATTCTTCACCAAAGACAAAGAATCTCAAACGCTGTGGAGGAGACTCGCCTGTCGAAAGAATTCTCGACGCGGAGTTTAACAGTCCGGTCACATACGCGCTACTTGACAATAAAGATTTACAATGTTCCGAGTCGAACATGCACGCCGACCGCGATCAATCAAGAGCCGTCAGCTGCTGTTCGCGATGTTGGCTGGCTGCTTGCTCTTCTTGTTTCAGTCGTCCGCACCGACCACGACGGCGACGACGACCACGACGCACGCGTCTATAAACGTATTTGTTTTCATTATTTACGGCAAATAAAAACCGCAGCAAATGGACGAGAATGAATGAAATCAAAGCGTGATGCTGTTCTCGTCGCGCATTAAAGTCTCCCATCGTGTACGCGACCACCGACATTTTATTAACCTAACCTAACTACAGCGACTGTCAAATTTCTAATCCAGCCATGAAGCATCAATTGAAGTGTCCGAATTGTTGACATTTTTACCATAGTGCTGTTGTTTTACATGACGCCAACAGCATTTTGATGGAAATGTCGCCGTTTTGGACAACCTGTCCAGCGTTTCGTTACACTTTTGTTATAATTTCTTAAAAAAAACTAACCTAGCAGCATGTGCATTGTATTGTAGACCAAATACAATTAGTGGTGGTTCCTTGTTCGCGTTCCAATTTCAATCTGGATTCATTTGTCTGCGGGACGGCGGTGATTATTCATTCGGTTCTCGGCCCAATTCAAGGGTCTAACGAGTCTAACCCCTATTAGACTTATCTACTATACCGAAACCTTATTAATGTTATATTAGCGCTGCACATTAAATCAACACGTAGCGACATGACGTGCACAAGGACCAAACCGGAGATGATTTACGATCTTTACACTTCTGAAAGTTTTTTTTTAATTTTTAAATTTAATTCCTGTCGTGTTTTGATAAGATTAAAACCAAGAACATTTAAAATGATTTGTTACACAATCAAGCCCAAATTGAATCAATATTTTTAGTATTATTATTTGTGTGTTTGTTGTGATTATTATTTGAAGCGCAGTGTCATTTGTTTTTATGTAGCAATAATAAAACGGTTTATCTCTATATAAACGCGCACACGTCGGTTTCGCGCTAAAGCTTTTCCACCGGTGGTGTGGTCGTTTTTATTGCCGCCATCGAGGCCGGCGCGGCGCGACGCGCACTGCTGATGTGACATACCTTTCTTCGGCGATGGAATTTCGTGTAGATAAGGACTTCTTCACTTCTGGCCGGTACGCGCGCACGCATCTCGATCGTTTCATCTTCGCCTCTCAATCTGTGTGCGCGCGTCCGGCGTTTTCTCAGCCATCTTAACCGTTTCGGAATACGAAATAATCTAGATAAACGGTTTCTCACGCTTTTATAAATATCACGCATACAGAATCACGGAATCGGAGAATTACAGAATCTGACCGGAGCATTTTTACTTTTCCACTTTTTCTACGCATCAAAACTCACTTTTTCTTTTCGTTCCTTTCAACACTACCTACTTGCTACCGGCGTCGAGCGATTCAGATCAGATGTTAATGTGATAGTGTTTTGTTTTTTGCGCTTAAGTTTCACTAATTAATCACTGTTACAGGGGCATTGCGAAAGCCGGCGAGCCGAACAATCTGTCACCGCTGTCGCCGAACGTGATCTACATGGACCATTCGGTGCACAACACGCTTCGCCGCAAACAACGCCGGCTGGCCAGGGAGAATCCGGGTGTTTTAGTGGCGATCGCCAAAGGGGCGAATATGGCCATTCATGAATGTCAATATCAGTTCCGCAACCGACGATGGAACTGCTCCACACGGAACTTTTTACGTGGCAAAAATCTGTTTGGAAAAATCGTTGATAGAGGTAAGTCTAACCTAAAATTTTCGTTAAAATTTAGGCAACTCTTTATTCATATTTTGGTGTTCCAAACACCAAACTTAAAAAGTACATGGAAGGGTGATTTTTATGTTGTGTAAAAAGGGTCAGCTAATATACTCGTCAATCGACCATTAAGTAAGCTTGTCGTATGTCGGATAACATCCTAATTTGCATCACAAAGGGAGCACGGACGACTCGTGACATGCGCTCGACGCAAATGTGACAGTTACACGTATTCATCGTGCTTTAACAAACACACGACATGCGTTTTGTAATGTAATGCGGTAAAGCACCAGCAAGTTTAGGTCGAAGGATTAATCTTACTCATGTCTTCCTCTGTCGTTAGATCCACACTTGTCAGTATTGTCGGGAGTTAAGTACACGGAAAATACGCGTTTTGTTGTGTGCATCAAAGGGTTGCAAACCTAAATAGAGATGTAAAGCTTTGTGCGTGTGTATGTGTGCACGTCTGTTTTGTTTTTTCAATATCAGGCTGATGGTCGTACCCTAAAATAGAAATAGCAACCGGCTGTTGTGCGGCAGCACACGCGCACTTTTATCATTTATCACTAATTTACGAGACGGCGAATGGTGGCAACGTGCATCCGAGCAAATCGAGCGTGGCTGCACGACTCGCGCGTGTTATCCACGCATCGATCGTTGATTGAGGAGCCAAATTACCAATCAATTTGGTACGACTAATATATTTAAGTGCGAGCCTTGTGCGTACGTGCCCAACATTTTTTCTCCAACGTTTCGGCGTTTTTTGCCTCGAAACGAAATCGCTCGGACTTTTAAATAACAAATACATAGTCGGTCCAGATGCGTAGATAACGGCTACTTGAAATACCACTTTAAATGCTTTCCGCTTCTACGCGGCAAGCAATCTACCTATAAAACTACCAAAAAACTACCTGCTATCGTTGTAATGTGTTTATGTGATTCGGATAACGAACGCACTCACGATCTTAACGCGAGAAAGCTGTTTTTCTCTCTCCGAATTAGTTTAATTAAATCAACTGACAAATTATTTTCTTTCAATAACTTGTTTTTGTCTGTCTGTCCCATCGTTTTCTTCTGAGTCTGACGATTTTCCAAGAACGTTTTAAACGTTTCTATGCTTCAAAGTTTTCCAAACGAACAAGTGCGAAACGGTAAGCGTAACAGATTTGGTCTTAAGCAATTGATCGTAAATCTTTTACACAAAAATGCAACATCAATAAAAATCTTATGGTTACACAAGCGTGGCCAAACACCATGATATTGTAATTATTCCTACAATTGAGGACTACTGTTTGTGAATAATTTGATCTAAGAAGTTTTTGAGTAATAAAAGTTTAGTTTATGCTCAGTCAAAGAGGGCAAAAATATTGAGTTGAGTTACGAGTTGTTCTGTTAATGCACGACCCCCTACGGTCACCTCTTGTAATTACGTCATCACGTTGCCCCCCATTGAGAAGCACACTACTCCTCAATGATAAATATTCTGGTCGGCGGTGAGGTCAAACCATCTCAACCAACTGTTGAAAATTTCAGTATCCGAAATATTTCTATCTACAACGATCGATTGTTTGCGATTAATCACTCGGCACGCGATTTCGTCTGTAAGTGAATGTCAACACATGCTTCCGTTGCGGGGCATGGTGACCTTTTGGTATTTGACTACCGCTGAAATCCGACGAAATGATTGATCGCCACGCGCGACCACGCACAAGAAGTTTGCGCGCAAAAAACGTGTCATCGTTAATAATAATCGCAAAATTGCGACGACAGCACACGTTTCATGAGATCATAATTAACGAGAGCGTCAAGTGATGTGAAATGTAAAATAAAATACGGACGTGCGCGAACGGACGTGTTCCTTTTGCGCCGACGAACTTTTTGCTTGATCTTCGCTAGAACATACGCCTGTGTACCAACAAGATCGCGCAAAAAAACGAGTATAATATATCATACAGCTGGTTGTGGTTGGCGAAACGTGAATTAAATGTTGATCAAACTGTCGCGTTGTACTTTGGAGTTTAGTGTTTAGTGTTGCGAGCGCGGCAACAGGCTGTACGAAGGATTCCTGCTCTTCCTTCATGCTCTTGTTCCGCGCAAGTTTACGGCTTTGTAATTGAGTTAGTACGAAGTCGCCGGTCGTTCCATATGCGCCGGCAATGCGCGGCAATGGCAGGGAGTTTTAAAATAATAAAATATGCTCACGTACGGCCCATAACGACGATGCGCACGATGTGCACCGGCTGAGATATGACATCGGCGCGCTGGTTTATTATGGCGTTTTGCTTTATTGATGCGATCGGAATGCGTGTCGGTGTTATAATGTTCGTACGCATGCGACACGACGCATCAATAATTCAATCATGTCCCAGAACGCTTGATTGATTCGGCGTGGCTTTTTCAGCGCCGGCGCGATGCAAGAAAGCAGTAATATAGCAATTTGCAATTATTAATGTTTTTCTTTTCATAATTGCAGGATGTCGTGAGACGGCGTTTATCTACGCGATCACCAGCGCCGCTGTGACACATTCGATAGCGCGCGCCTGCAGCGAGGGCTCCATTGAGACGTGCAACTGCGATTTCAGCCATCATAAAGGGCGCCCACATTCATCCAACAGTCCAGCCGTGTCGGGGGTGCGCGACTGGGAATGGGGTGGTTGTTCCGATAACATCGCGTTCGGGTTTAAATTCAGTCGTGAGTTTGTGGATACGGGTGAACGTGGTCGCAGCCTTAGGGAGAAGATGAATCTGCATAACAACGAAGCTGGACGAATGGTGAGTAGCGATTGAATTTAATTATGCGCTGCACTCGACGAAAAATTGTTACAAAACGTTTTGTGCGCTCGCGCGCGCGCGCTCACATATTTATGTATACAGCAGGTAATTAAGCGCTAATTAGCGCTATCTCATTTAAGAGTTATGCCATGCCATGCTGCCGATGTCGATATTGCTGCCCGGCGATGCCGCAATAAACTAAATAACAACGCTAAATAACTCGAGGTCGGTCGCTCGTTCCGTCTTGCCGTTCGATTTCTTTCTCGGCCGGCATCAATGCTGATGCTGATGCTGCGTCGTCGTTTGCGCGCTTCATTTAACTCTAGATTTACTTGACTTCGCATCCGACAAGATGAGAAATTCATTTCATGCGCACAGCATTTTTATCACAATTTGTTGGCAACAAAAAAATTTTATCGTAATGTGCGAATTAATTAAAATCCAACAAAGATTCAGTGCTAGATTTAATAATTTATACAGGATATTCGGTACCGGAATCGTAACTTTACAAAATCTTCTTTCCCTCGCTCCATCCAGATGCACGTAGTTTTTTTTTTTGTTTAAATTTGAAAGAAAAAACTCTGAATGAATGAATGAACGTCGCGCTTGCGTCGTTTTATAGACTGCTAACACATGTTCTATGGGACATTATCTAGTGTAACGCGGTGTTGTCGCCGCGGGACGCCGCCGCCGAGAAGAGAGACATCTGCGCTCACCCAACGGGAGGTCAGTTTACACCGCGACAGCACACCGGTTCGACGAGATTGTCGTTTTTTAACAACCACGAGTTTTCTTAGTCAATCAATGAACTGATATTGCATGTCCATAATGAAATAATTTCCACACTTGTTTGCTTGCGTGAAGTGGGATGTTTGCGACACGTCGTGTGGGGTGTCTGTAACAAAAAAAGAAGAGAAAATTAATACATAATTAGTGCGTTTATAAAGCATTACGCGCGCTGGACAAAGGACAAGCGCTTTCGGCGCGGCGCGGCTTGCACGCGAGATGAACATGTAAAGATCGCTTTTCGTAGATGCGCCGCCGCGCGCCCAACTCAAGCGCGGCTTTTAATAACGAAGCACCGGTTCCGTGCCGCGGTGAAATGGGTCGCGCCTCGAGGCTCATGTGTCATTTCATTAAATATGGGCGGTCTTAACAAGTTAATATGCATTTTAATAAAACCCGAACCCGACCACCCGGTATTAATGATCGGGACCATCGGGCGCATAAATCATAACCGTTCTCACACCATGAATGTCATCTTCGTTTCAATTTTCTTAATTTTATTCCGAATTTTATCTCAATACTTAAAAACTGCCTTGAAAAACTGATTCAATTAAATCCGGCTGTTTGTGGATTCAAACCGATTTATTGATTGTTAACCTAAAAAAATTAAATAGCCTGTTTTTTGTTTGTTGCAGCACGTGCAAAGCCAAATGCGTCAAGAATGCAAATGCCATGGCATGTCCGGGTCGTGCACGGTGAAGACGTGCTGGATGCGCTTGCCGCCGTTCCGCGTCATCGGCGACAACCTCAAGGACCGCTTCGATGGAGCCTCGCGCGTTATGGTGGGCTCCGGAGCACGCAGCAACGCGGCCAGCAGCCGACCCAAGCAGGACAAGATCAGCAACAGTATCACGTCCAACAGCATCCACTCGAAGCGCGAAAACAAGCCGCGCAAGTACAAGTACGGTTTTCAGCTGAAGCCGCACAATCCTGACCACAAACCGCCCAGCGCCAAGGACCTCGTCTACATGGAACCGTCGCCTGGTTTTTGTGAGAAGAACCCTAAACTAGGCATCCAAGGAACACACGGCCGCCAGTGCAACGACACCTCCATCGGCGTGGACGGCTGCGATCTGATGTGCTGCGGGCGCGGCTACCGCACGCAGGAGGTGGTCGTCCAGGAGCGCTGCAATTGCACGTTCCACTGGTGCTGCGAGGTGAAGTGCGACACGTGTCGAATCAAGAAGACGATACACACGTGCCTATAAACCAAATGTTTTATTAAATTAACATCCTCTATGAATTATATACTCATCATCATCATCATCACCGCGCCATCATCGTGTTAACGTTAAAACGCTTATCCGAGTTTAAATAATTAACAAATATTTTATGCCTCGAGTTCGGTTTAATTGCGCTGGCCGCGAAAAAAAACACTTTCTAAGCGACGACACCGCCGATCAGTATTATGAACGCGCACAGCGAAGTTGTACATAACCTATAAAGACTGATTAATAATTTAATTGATTATTTAATTGCATCTATTTTATTTTATGGTAATTTAATTATGCTCGAGTCATGTGTTATTTATGCAGATGTTTTCTCATATCACTTAAGTGCTTTATTTAATTCATGTACATACGCTATTAGTTTATTATTTATTCGACGTGTACATATAGTGAATCGGCCTGATACTCAAGCATTAGTTTATTATTGCGCGATGTATGAAAAGCGTCGGCGGTCAGGATCCCACTTATCGCGCGTAGCTGAAAGCCACGCCGCGTTTAAGAATCCGCGGCTCCGGCCCGCTCTCAGAGTTTGTGACATGTTAAAATATGTAAATATAGAGCAATTAATTATTATTAGTTCGAGACTGTATTATATAACTTATTATCAATAAGTGTACATAATCTTGAAGAAACATGACATGCACCACGTTCACACACACGTGTTGCGATCATTTTT
>JARJDS010041199.1:0-12030 GCA_030264155.1 Atheta pasadenae | reverse complement strand
TTAGTAACATTTTTTGATAAAACGCACCAGTTTTGCTCAAATCGACAAAAATGAACACCAAAAGCAAATTCAGCAGTCACTTTCAACACGATTTCAGTCACAAAAACACAAAAAACTATAATTTTTAATAAAAATATCAAAAAATGATCTTAACAAAAAATGTGTATAAATAACTAATAAACATTTTATCTTAGTAACATTTTTCATAGGGCGCACTAGTATTCTTAAAATCCATTTTTAATGGACAAAACAATCACTATGTTTCTTGATTTAATTTCATTTGTCTTATGACCTTGCAAGGACAAACAAATAATAAAACAAACTTGAACCTACAAGTTTTTGCTTGTGTTTTGTTTATGATTTACTGTGACAGTTTTTTTGTGTTACCAATCCAGAACACACGTGATCTAAGCATGATCCACAAAAGTTCATTGATTTATGCTTAAGCGAGAACCTAACAAAAAATTGTTTGTCCACTACAAACTAATAATTATAAATAAATTATTGTATTCCTTAACTACAAAATACAAATAGCTACAATAACACAAACATATTAACAAAATCCTCGGTCAAAATTTACTTATTTATGACTTGTTGATGCAGTTGTCGTTTGGTTTCGAAATTTGATGTCGCAGTGCAAGTTTTTGTGAAAAAGTTCAACGTTTCCTTAGTGCCAGCACCTCCCACGTGCAAAACACAATCGCCATGACCATAAACTACTTACTCTCGCGCGCGCATAAACATTGAAATACAATAAACATGAAGATACTTCTGCGGAAATCACTGCAATGTGCAAGAGATGTGCAAACCCATCGATGCAAACAATGCTCGCCAAGCATGCGATACTGCAATGTCGATTGCATAAATACTCTAGGTCTAGCATCTCATGTTTTGAACTAAAAGTTTATAAGTCTAAAACGTCGAAAACTCTAAACTGCTAATGCTATTTCTATTGCGGCGCGGGGTCTCGACATTAGTCCAAGCAGAACTGCAGGAGTGCATCAGATGCGCTTGAAAAGTTGTTGCAAATAAAGAAACGTGGACTTATTGTGGATAGAGTGATAGAGATAGTAGTGGCTATGGATTATGGATTATGAAACGGTGAGATTCGCGATCGTTAATAACTGAAATTTATATCGGCGAGCGCGATAGCGAGACCGCCGCGGTGTCGGAGCGTCTGGACAAGGTTGAGCGTTTCGAACAATTGATTATTAATGCAATGACCGTATCAACTATAACTGCGCTTTCTGAATTATTGCTTTATAGAAAATCTCAAGTAATGCATGCAGGAAATTAAAATCGGGACGTGCGCGCGTGCGCTTTGTGCATCGGCGACGAAGAGAACAAAGCGGTGTTTTTTTTCTCTTCATCGTCGATCGCATTGAGGAAAAGAATTTGCGAAAGTAAAAAAAACGATATAATTTATGTTTGAATTGAATAGATGCATAATCAGACGCTGGAATAACAGATACAAGGAAGTAAAGTGCATCTGAGCGGTGAATTTTAAAACTACTTTTTATACATTGACGGAATTGAATTTAAAAAAAAAAACTAGAATTATTAATTATTGTTTAATTGTGTGGAAAATTTAAGTTTCAATGTCAGTTCAAGGATAGGCAACAACGTACATTAATTTTGTATTTATTAAAAATTGTATAACTCAGTTAGGTGGACCATGGAAGGCCACTTTAACAAAGAAACAGGTTTTATTATTTATTTATTAAATATTGAATAGTTGTTTTAGAGTTATAAATATTTTTGTTATTTCTAAATGTTCCTAGTAAGGCCCAGGTTGTTTGGCCTTATAAGGAACCATTGGCCTTCATAGGAACACTACCAATATTTTAACTGAAATTGACGCAAAATTAGTGTTTTTTAACTAACTAAAGTAACTGAAGTTCAAGTTTTGATTTATAGAGGTCGCTACATGTTTAGTTTTTAATTTTTTTGGAGAATTTTGTGCTTACGTTTCAAAATAGTTAAAGGTCGATTGTAATTGACAGTAACCGTTTATTGCAAATTGCGGTTTAGTTCAGTTCCGTTTAGTTGTTACACAAATTGCATAGAAACGGGCGAAACAGCATAAAATTACTTGTTCAATCATGTCACAAAGCGCATAATGCAAATAATGTGCCACTATAAAGCTAAATAGGTAATTACGCGTCTAACTAAATGTCTGAACGCATGCTTGAATACGATTGTCAGGTTCACGAATAGGCTGTTATTGTTTATATAGAATTAGAGTTTAAAAAAGCAATTTAAATAAATACACGGAATAGTAATAAGAAATTTAAAAAAATAAGTCTTGTACACAAATTCAGTAAATAATTTATAACTAAAAGGATTTTTGGAGTTTTAATGTGATGTTTTGGTTGATAACGCCATCTGGTAATCAAAATTTGAACAATCCGCGAATGTTAAGTTGCCTAACATGAAACTTCTAGACGTATCACCAAATTTATGTAATTGCGATCGGGTGATTCAATGTCTTGGTTGGCATTTGATGATTCGTCATATTGTTTACGAATAAAAGTCGTATGAGTCTCGTGAGTGAAATGACCTGGCCCAAGCCCATGGGATCCGCTAATTAGGCGCAGCAGCCGAGCCAAACCAAGCAAACGAAAGCGTAGGACGCACCCGATGTATGAGCACAAAACATAAGTGAATTGCCGACCTTTCGACTTCCATCTACGGAACGTTCCAGAAACCTTCGATCAGCGAATGCACACACGTCGTGCACGTATGCGCTCATTCTGCGTGCCCCACATCACCAAAACAAACTGCAACTGCAGTATCCGTTGTTCAAACTAGGCAAGACACTTTCTTCAAATTGTATTCTACAATTCAACATGTTCTTTATCATTAACCTCAAAAAATTGTTTATTATTAATATTATTTTATATTGCAAAAATTCTTGGATATATTCCAATTCTAAAGCGAATACAATTAATGAGTTTGAAAATGTTTGAATGTTAAGTCGTTCGAACGGTAATAGTGAACACATTCTTTACATTCTACATTTAAGTCATGAACATGAAATAGTCAACATTTTATGACATTAATAAATAATAATTAACAACATACAATGCGGTTGAATCAAATATAAACTAATTAGTAAGTAACACAAGTTGCCTATATTGAAATACAAGAATTTTTACGAAAATATTTTAAAGTAAAATAAACAAACACAATAACAGAAGAAGATATGTAAATATAAGCAAAAGAAGTCTTTTTTTTTTGTTGAGGCGGTGTTTTCGTATTTCTCTAGGTCATTCAACAGGTTATTTTCTTCGCTTGGGTAAAACGTAGACCACATAAACTAGGCAGAAACGAATGTAACAAACAGCGTTTATTATTTAGCTTTTGTTTGTTGTTTAGTAACTTAGCGGTTTGGGTGTTTAGCATTGAAGCGTATGTTTTAATATTTAATAAATAAATGAAATGAATGGTGCTTCTTGTACTTCCCTACTTCCAAAAGAATTTATACATGAACACCAGAAGTTATGATATTGGGAATTTGAGTAAGAAACTAAAACACAATCTTAAGATTTGAACATTAAAAACACCGGTTAAGGAGCTAAGGAAAAAAAAATAGACGTATACAAAAACAGAAACAGGAAGCAGTTTTACTTCTTGTTTGTTAATTAGGTAGTAGTTAAAACCATCTTGTGTTTATGTGAATATTAAACATATTAATTAACAATAACAGAGTGAAATATGTTACCTGTTTGTTTGTGTATATTGTAATAAATTTTTGAAAATAGTGTTAGACACTTGACATTTTTAACAAAAACCTTTTGTAATGTCTATATTCTAATGGGTAAACTCCAAAATTGCACTTTGCAAAATTATAGAAACTGCTGGGGGTTTGTTAATATTCAATTTTTCAAAATGGTGCTAGAGGCTTGAAATTTGTAACCTAGACTCCTTATTATATCTATATTCTAATTCGCGAAATCAAAATTTGCAGATTGCAAAATTGCAGAAAGTGCTAGGGTAAACCGCAAATCCTATTTTTTTTAAAATATGGCTATGGACTTGCAATTGCTAACAAAGACTTCTTATTATGTCTACATTATAATGGGAGAAATAAAAAATTGCTTTTTTCAAAATTGCAGAAAGTGCCACTGGTATTCCCAAATCCCAGGTTTTCAAAATATGGCTAGGGACTTGAAATTTTTAATATAAGCTTCTAAGGAGGTCTTTATTCTAATCCGTGAACTACAAAGTTTCATTTTGTAAAATTGTAGAAGCTGTTGGAGGATTCTAGTTCCCAAGTTTATAAAAATAGAGCTAATGCCTTTAAATTTTCAACCTAGTCGTCTTATAAGGTTTAATACAAGGTACTGGGCCCGCAAATCCTTAATTACCATTATAAAATTTGACTTGAATTCTTACATTAATTTAATAATTTATAAAATTCTATAGTTGTTTTGTTTAAATTATCACCTTGAATAAAAGGAGTCAATTAAAATATTGTATAATTACTCGTTTTTATGTTGGTGGGATTGCCCACTTGTAACATTTACAACCATCATACCAACCACACCAAAAAACAATAAATGGAAAGCACATGTCAGTTGGCTTATTAATTTTCATTGCCATTATTTATTATCATTACCACGACTGTTTATTACACTTACACGTATTCATCAGCTCCGAATGACAATTCGAGAGCACGTGATCCGAATCATGCGCTTTTATTGCTCTCAACTGCGCGAAAATTTGTTTTCGAGATGCGAATGAGTAAGGAAGGGTCGGCGTGTTATTCCGGCGTCGATTGCATGAATCGCATTCAATTAATCAACAAGATCATAACGCGTAAATCTTAATTAACGTCAAACACCTACTATTAAGACATAACTTACAAGTAATATTAAATTATAAACAATAAAGTATTAGTTTTAATTTTTTTTAAATTTTATATTCAAAATCAACTTGAATGTCCTCTAAATGCACACTCTGCGCAGCAGCCATTGTTAAGTTAACACAAGTCCATCTATTGTTTTTATGCAACCGCATGCAAAACGCCTGATTGTGAATAATTTAAAGTGCTTAAACCTTTTTTCAAACTTTCATCGACTCTGCGGCATTAGTAGTGGTGCAAGCGAAAACAAAACGGCCATTATCTTAGCGTCGCGTTCCTCATTCTCAATTCCATTATGATTACCTACGACGTTCTGCTGGTGTACTCTATAAACACATCTATTGCTCAGTGCATTAATGCGTGCTGAAACTATCAACATTATCAAGTCCATAAAATCCAATGCGACGTCGCTAAGCTCAACTAAGCAAAGCACGAGGCGCGCGCGTACTTCCTGCACTCACTGCGCATGCGCCAACTACTTACCAACTAAACTTAACTAAACTAAGCAGAAATATTTTATATGGAAACTTAAAGATGTGAGCACGATGCGCATTGCAAGCATAATAAAATGATAACAATATAATTTTACATTCCAAGAAATTACAAAAATAAATAAGTATCACACGAAAGTGTTAAGTATTATAGAATTAAGTTAACGAAAGTACCATGTTGTTTAAGTAAAAAATAAAGAAAGCTTAACTTAATTATTGTAATTATTTTTATTATATGGATAATACAGCGTTTAAACAATAAATTTTAAAATACATTGTTTCACATTATCTTACAGAATTTATTAATTTTTTTTTATTAAGGTATAAGAACAATTTATTTTTTTAAAAATTTTTATTGTTTGGCACTAAATAAACAATTGACTCAAACTTTTTACACAAAAGTTATTTACCTGACAGTTAATTTCATACTGATTTAGCCGAGTATAAATTTAATTTAATTAAAAAATATTTAAATAATTAAATTAAGATTAACTTGAATAAATAAACATGAATTTTAAATTTAAATTTTCCAGACATCTGAATCCTAATTAATTAAAAGTGATATGATTTAAGTTGACTTTTGTTTTACTTTTGTTTTACTTTTGTTTACATTGGTGAACATTTGTTTTGTTTTTTTATTCATTTTTTGGCTTTTGTTTTTGTTTTGACTTGTGTTGACTTTCGTTTTCGAGGTTATATCGGTTTATATATCGCGCACATGTTCTGCCCGTGCTGCAGTTTGTATCGTATCCTGTTGTAAATTACCATTAGTGCAAATTGCACAGTTTTAAATAATCGCACCAAGACAAAATAACGACGAGCGACCTTTTCATGCCCGAATTGTAACCGCACCAATTAAATCGTTACGATGACTAAGTAAGCGCGACGCGAAATTGTGATAATTACATCGACGTAATTATTTATTAGTTGTGTGATTATCTGAGCAACATGTGCTATTAATAAGTGAAATGATAAATTTATTTTTATTAATCGAAATATGCTGTGTTTACTTTTTGTTTAGTGAATGAAATAAAGCATAGTTTTTTAATTATTTTTTTTATTAAGGGGTAAAATCATTTTTAGATTATTTTAGAGTCATAAAAAAATTATACCGTTTGATTTTTATGAAAAAAATAATTTTAAAAGGTTTAATTGTTGATTAAAATTTTATTTATAAATTATAAAGTATTTTTTCTAAATTGATGTATTTTATTTCAAATATTTGTTTAATTAAAACAAATTGTTAATAGTTTTGATCTCAATTGATCAAAGCGTGGGATGATACTTTCACTTAATCTTGACTTTTGATGCCTTGACAACAATTTAGCAATCAAATTCGCATGTTTGATATAATTTAAGTTTAATATCCAACAACCACCTACGTGTAACATTCTTTTTTTCAACATTTACCAATTTTAATAAGAAAACATTTAATTTGATAATAAAAAAATATTTTTAGCCTTGCACTCAAATTGATTCTAAACTTTTTAATTTAATTTATCACAATATTTACATTCTGATCTTAAAATTTAAATTTTTATGATTTAGATCTTAGTGACTAAACTTACACTTGTTGTACGTGTGTGTTTTGATCACAATCTATGATACTAATCACTTGTTAGTTTTTAATTTTACAGCTTTAGTATTAGTTGTGAAGTTGTTTTAAAGTTTAATCACCCGAATGTCTTAATTTTAATGTAAATGATAATTTCGATTTTTGTTACAGATTACACGTTATTGCAAGTGGATATCCGCCAGCAGGCCAAAGTTGTAATTATTGTGTAAGTTGTTTATTTTTAAATTTAATTTATAACTTTCGTTAATTTTGGTGTTTGGGTTTTATTGCTAAATCTATGCGTGAGTGAGCGTAGGTAAAGTGTGCAAATACTCCAAGCGGTAATTTTAATGAGCAGGCTAGACGCAAAATGTAATATTTTATTTGCGATGGGATTAAATAAGATTTAATTGGTTTAGTAATTATTCTTCGAAAACAAAACAAGTTTTGGGTTTTATTAGATAATTTTAATTTGATTAATTACTTTGAACATGCTCAATAAACATTATAAATGTTTATAAGTTTTAAAGATTAAATTTTTATTATTTTTTTGTTTTTTTTTTTTTTTTTTTGTTTTTTTTTTGTTTGTTTTTTTTGTTTGTTTTTCTTTGTTTGTCAATTGTTATTTTTTGTTATTATTTTCTTATATAATTTTTTGTTTGTTTGTTCATTTTCTATCATTTCCTACAAAAAATAACAACCCAAAACAAATGTCAAACCAAAAACAAAACATCGCATTCTTGATTTTAACAAATTCAATTTACTTCTCTGTAGTTTTCTATATTACCGACATAGCAATGCATTTGTCTGTCGTTTATTATATTTCGTTTGTTTTGTTTATCTTTATCTCTCCGTTTAACTTTTATCTTTTAACGTGTTACCTGTCTTTTGTTTCGTGTTCTCAGCCAATGTAAACACTCAAACATAAAACAAAACACAACGACAAATATTCATACGTAATCTGTTTTCACGTATTTGCAAACAAACGTGAAAACTGTGCTTAGATTTTGTCTTGTATTACGAAAAAAACAAACAAACGAATGCTGCAATAACGATAAACATAAAAAAAAGAAATTCTGTTCTGTTATGTGTTGTCACGTTAGGTTATGATATGTTATGCTATGTTATAGATAGCCATCGGCATTATCTACATGTAAAAGTAGATTTAAAAACATTTTATTTACACTACATACAAAAGTTTGGATGACAGTAAAAAAATTAAATGTTTCTTTCCGGCCGAACGTTGAACTTAACAAATTTCACTTTCACTAATATTTTGCTCTTACTTTTCGTTCTTGTTTGTCGTTTGATCGATTTTATTTTAAAATTCAATTTGTCACAACATAATAAAAGTTTTATAATATCTAATAATTTCATCCGATTTTATAAAATAATAATTAAATCTTAATTTTCTCATTGGTTGTAACGTGTAACAAAAATAAATTGCGGTAGATGGCGAGAAAGCATCTTTTGTTATCCATTTCTTTTGATGCAACTTACAACTTGCAACTGTTTTGTTGTTGTTGTTGTTGAAAGTCTTGATGTGCGCCTGATGTTGTCCGGACGTGTTCGCCAATCTTTATTGCACCTTACACGCCAGTGTATGGCGTTGGCAATCAGTTTATTGCCATGAAGTATTAATCTGCGATGTTAATGCGAATGGAGAAATTAAATTTATATTACCCATTGCTCGTACTAGTCACTAGTAGTCGGCATTACTTGGGAGGTAAATAGCAAGCCAGTTGTTTATTGACGAACGAGTGAAAACTCAATGAGAAACTAGAGATAAATCACATTCACAATCAAATTACTTCTACGCAGACTGTGCACATACCTAAAAAGTATGCAACTTATTATTCATGCACCGCAGCTGTTTAATGTGTGGACAATGTAATGAAAGTTGCCTATGTAAATATAAATCATGGTAATCAATAGGTATTTATACTTTAAAATTACTTTCTTTTTCATTTCATTTATATTTCTGTTTGTATTTATCGTTTTTGTTTTGTTTCCAACTTTAGATATTCAAATGTTTTAGTTTTTTTTTAGATTTAAATTTAATTTCACGTTTGAGTGAGTACAAATAAACTCATTTGTTTTCCGAAAGTGTTAAGTTGTTAATAGTGGTAACTGTAATCTTTGATTATGATTTTTTATTATTTAAAGTGAAAGACAATTAACATTTAATTAGTTTGTGCTGAATTTATGGTATGAGTTTAATGGCATTATGGCATTTGCAATTTTCTAATATTATAAGTGCAGTAGAATGTTATAGAGTGGTTAATAAATTTAATTGCTTATTATTTCATTAATTTATCTAACGTGTAAGAGTCTAAACACTCTCTTGGTGAGTTGATTACTTGATTGCGGATAGATTTATGTGACTTGTGATTGTTGTGAATAAAGCACGCCACCGATTGGAAAGTGATTTTGTTAATTCGCAACTACGAGTCAATGCGAATTGCAATCGAAAGTGGTTCATAATATTTATAAAATTGTAATTTGTTTTTTTGTAATTTGCGATGTTATTTCATTTTTTTTGTTTTTGTTTCTTCATACTCGTATTTCAATTTTCAATTTTTTTATTTTGTTCAAATGTTTTTTTGTTTGCGAATATATATTTTTTGTTTTTCTTGTTTTTTTTTGGTTTTTCTTGTTTTTTTTGTTTTTCTTGTTTTTTTTTTGTTTTTTTTTATATATTTTTTATTTTTCTTGTTTTTTTGTTTATTTTTGTTTTGTTTGTTTTCTTTTGTTTTTTTTTGTTTGTTTTGTTTGTTTTCTTTTGTTTTTATTTGTTTGTTTTGTTTGTTTTCTTTTGTTTTTTTTTTGTTTTTTACTTATTTACTTTTCTCAATATTCTGATCTTTACATTATTTAACCAACACGTGTGAATTGTATTTACCATTCTAATTATTTATTTATAGCTTCTGTTTTATTTCTAAACAAATTATACTGATTTTTAACGAGATACTAGTAAGTGTGTAGAAATTACCTAAATAAACCATAAATTACAAGTTAATTTGTCGCAATTTGCAATAATTACAATGCCAAGCACCTCACTTACATTATAAAAGTACGCATTTCTTTTATAAATTTATGAGTTTCTATTTTTGTTTTAATTATAAAAAAAATCACGTGCCTGATTGATTTACATTCAATATTCAATGTTACTCTTATAATTTCCTGAATGAAAACGTGCGTATAAAAATACACAAATTTAATAAAACAAATTTTATATTTGTTGCAATAAAATCAATGAATATAAAAGAAAGTTCAAAACATTTAAACATTTAATATTTTGTAATATTTTACGACTTATTATTTGAATTTACAATTTGCAGACGTAAAATCATTAAAAAAAAAATAATGCAACAAACTTATTAACAAATAAATTACGACCATAAAGTCCCGGAAACTTTTAAACTTTTCATTTTAATTACCGCAATGTTTAGTATTCAGAGTTTAGTTAGTCATCGAAGAAAATGACATTCAATGAAAGGTAAACATAAACATAAATAACAATTTTATTGTGGCGCAATAATTAACAATATTAATAACAATAAACATTAAAAATTCATTTAACAGTAAAAATACATTATTTATTTATTATTATTCATAAAAACAACAAAATATGTAGTATGCATGGTATCAATTGCCCGCCATTGGGGTAGTTGTTACTTTTGAACTTTCTTTTTTTGACATATGACAGTTCACAGTATGCCTTTTTTAATAGTGAAAGAATGCACATTTCATCACTGCATTAAAATTGTTAAAATTTAGTACAAAAATGGTGAAAAATTTGCAATCATCGCTCACAAAACTGAAACAATTTTGGATTGTCGTGAACCACCTTTTCATTCAGAATATTGCCACCGAATAAAAAAAAATTAATCTATTTAGGAATAATTGAAAATATTGCTTTTGTAGCTTGTAACGTTGTCGATTCAATGTCTATTTCTCGGAAAGGTGATTAAAATTAGCTCCTTAGATCTTGCGATTTAACACCAATAGTTTATTTTTGGAGGGTCACGTGATAGCTGGCGTCTCAAAACGATTCAAATTCTAAAAGATGAAATTCATGTGGTTAACGAGGACATAGAGCCGTAAATGTGCGAATTGGTCGTGGAACTTTTTATGTTCATGAATGTCATGATATTATTTTCCATCATTAATGACAAACTTGTTTATTAAAAATTTAAAAAAAATGCAATGGTTCTTCTTAAAAAATGGATAACTCTGTAGTTACTATCACTTTGTAAATTTGTTCAATTTAAACAAATAAAACGGAAAGGAAAAGTATAATTAAACTAAGCACAAAGAAAATTGTTTGCATTTCTATTATTAGTTTGTTATCTATTCCCGCATAATGAACCTATCAACATATTTGTTTAAAAGTTAGTTTAAAACATCAGTTAATAATTAAATTAACTTTCAACACACGAATTAGTGTTTTTTTGTAAACCTACGCAGGTTAGTTAGTTAGCTATGACACCTCAAAATAAAAGTAGAAAAAACTTCAATAACAACCAAACAAACACCACACGTTAATTATTACGTTCCTAACAGTTGTATAGTTTTTGTGCGATGCAGTTAACATTAATAACAACTTTCGATCGTTTTGGTTGCCACTTAACTACCATTTTACCATTTAACATTCAACGGTTATTATTACTTAAGGTGGTTATTTTCCATTATTTGTTTGAGGTTCACAAGTTTAAAGTTTAACTAATAATAATACCTACATTGTGTTACAGTGTTACACTTTAATTTTGAGAAAAACTTTCAAAACTTAATTGTTAATGAATATATTTCCTGCTATTACTTTGAAGTAATGGTTTAAAACGTTAATTTTTGATGAAATTATTCCTAGTTTTGTAAAAATAAATTAAATCGTAAATATGACGTAAAATTAAATCGAAATTGTGCGCAATTGGCGTAACATCGACTTAAATTCGAACACAAAATCAACAACAATTACTAACGTGATTATGCGCATATTATGCCCAAGTTTATTTACGTTGGCGTTCATTAATTTATTGCACAATTAAGCGTTAAATAGTCAACAATGCGTGTAATTTGTACAAATTATTTTAAGTTCAAAGTACATACACTTAATT
>JARJDS010041187.1:0-12910 GCA_030264155.1 Atheta pasadenae | reverse complement strand
TGTTGGAATTATAATCAAAATTGTAAAACTTGTTTGGTTTTCGGTAGTATTTTAAATTGAATTATCATCTTTGACATGAAATATTATAAAAACTATAAAAGTTAATATACTTTACTTATTTTAAATAAATAAAGGATGTAACTAGAAATAAATTTAGAAAAATTCAACTTAATATACGAAGTGTACCGAATATTATAGACGAAATAGTAAACTTTATCAAAATTGTTAGATGTGTTTTTAAATAAAACTTTAACTTTGATGTCAAATATCTAAAATATTATCAAAGATAATTTAAATTTGATTTCAAAAATAAGTAATAGGCCTAATTATGAGTATTTTTACATAATTTGGAGTTAATATATAAAGTGTTGCAATAATTATTTGCAAAAAATTAAAATAAAATACTGAAATTAAATTTAAAAGTTCAAACCAACTTTGACAAAATTTCAACACACTTCAATCATGTTTTGTGTGATATTACTTAGTAAGAAAAAAAAGAACCGTTTGTTCTATTTAGTACAAAAGTCGTTAATGCATTTTAAATATAAAGATAAGTCGTTATTTGTTCAAACAAGGCTTGAAGTACACAAAGTATACGGAAATAACGCGTGTCACCAAACTTTATTGTCGAGATTTGTCACCGAAAGAACTGTTGATACCAAAAAAAATACAGCATCGGATTTACGTTACAAAAAAATTCATAAAATAAAAAAAAACAAAAATTAAAAACTTGATTAAAAATCAATAAAATTTAGTGTCCTACCTAAATAATTTTTGGTAATGTTTTTTTCTTTAAGTCCTACCCTGATATACAAAAAATCTATTCTGCTATAGATACCATTGATGCGTTTCCGCTAAGTGGCTTAAGTTTTCAGTGCTCTATGGGTTAGTATGTCACATGCTAAAGCTGCACACATTGTCCGGCTAATCCATCCGCGCCGGCGCGTTTCATTCAATATCTTCAATTCCACGCGCTCGGCGCTAATATGAATTCGAAACGTCGATAATGCGCAACGCGTAGCTACTCCTCTCAGCCAGCTACCACATAGTAGACGCAGTTGCGCACGTACGTCCTGCATATTTCAACAATAATCAAATACTTTCTTTCACGTTTCACACGCTCAACATTTTTTTACATTTTAACTTAAAAAAATCAAATTTTTGTTTGCAGAAACCAAAAACTCAACCAAACACCAAGAATCACGTTCGGTATTCTCCCCCCGGATGAATTACGAGCAATGGACACCAATAGGGCGCGGCGATCCGTTAAAAAACGACCCTACATACGACTACGTACCCCCAATCTTGGAACACGTCCATTACTGGGTGGATCCATCATCTAGAAAACCGGACCCTCAAATAGAAAGTGTCAACGACTCATCAAACGAAGGTTTAGCCCCTCAAAACGTCCAAAATGCCCAAAAAACTGAAATTTTAGTTTTGGGGGTGAGTTCAAAGAAACCAAGCATACAACCCTTACAACCGTCGGTGATACCTCCATCAGGAACACCATCATCGTCTATAGCAATCGCAGATTCACGAAGGGATGTATACGACCCTTATTTCAAATATATCGAAAACAATGCGAAATTCACGCAAAATCATTACCAAAGCCAAAGAGAACGGATTTACTTCCCCAACCCGTATTATTTCTCATCCGGGTATCACAAAACAAAACACGATAGATATAAAGGACCCTCACATCCCCAATCGCAGATACCGTACACTATCTTAATGCCACCCCCATTACCACGGACAGAAAGTCCTGTTTTACGCCCCACGACAGAACCACAAGACGTGCAAGAAAGTGTTCAGATACAACCCGGTAATTTAATTTACCACGCTAGTACCATATCGAATTCTATTCGAGAACAGGGGGGAAACGATGAAGAAAATTACCACACGGCTGATTCTACTAGTGTCACATGGAGGACACCTTTAGTTGCACCCCATGGTCATCAACATCTGTTAAAAAGACCTTTAGGACCTAGTTTAGGATCTAGTACGGCACGACCTTTACAACCCTTACAAGAAACAATGTACAAAGTCGGTAAAGTAGAACACGCGCAAATGGATCCTACTTATGTCAATATCGGTAAACCGGAAGCTCATATCCAACCGGAAATTACTATACTTAATCCTAACCTCAACCTTAACCCAAACCCTAACCCTAATGCTCTAATCAATTTGTTAAAAAAAGAAAAAGTTTCCGAAACTAAAAACTTCCAAGAACTTAATCCTAATATCCCATCGACTATGACGTCATTTTTGGCAAATATCCCGAAAGCAACTACCACTACAAGTACAACAACCCCCACCCCTACTCCCACCACAACTACCCAAACGTTAACCACAGATCCGTTGTTTAAACATTACAAACAACCGGTGGAGCCCCTAAGAGGACCGATGTATCTTATCATTCAAGGACATTCAAAGGTGAAAACTTACGGACCAGCTAAGCAACTGTTTGGTATCAATGTTCAAGACCTTAATGAAATTTCTAATTATGATAAGGATGCGTACAAAGAGTTCCCGGTGAAGCATTTACATAATTATCGAAAAAAGGAAGAGTATCACCCGATAAGTCGGAGTATTAATGCGAGAGGTAGGTCTTTAGATTTGAACCAAGCTGGATTGGTTGATGTGGTCCAAACGGGATATGGTGCCATAGATATTACAGATATTGATATAACGGAACAACCTCAGATGGTTGAACAGAATACTGCATTTACGGGGATTTACGGGGAAAATTTAGAAAGTACAACTTTACCGTTGGGTAAAGAGGGTGGTAGTGAAGATAATGAAGACATCAAAGAGACTGATTTGGTTGCCAAATTCCAGGTGGCTTCTGAGAGTGTTCAGAAGTCTTCTCAGGATGAATACCACAAGGGGATTGTGGAGGAAGTCGCAAAAGATGCGACTAAAGTTTAATTTTATTTTGGAGCTTATCTTATCAACTGAAAGCTTCAAGTTTGTAATTTAATTGAATTCAAAATTTATGAGGCTTTATGTATAAATTAGGTTAGGTTTTAGGTTAAGTTAAGGCTATTTTTGTAATACTTTTTATAATGAATTAATTTTTGCATGGACAAGTTTTGGTAATGAATGTATTTTGTTTTATTTATTTGTTTTGTGATTTTTTTTTGGTAATTATCGTTTTTTTGATAATTTTTTTTTATTATGTATTTTATGAATTGAATGGTTATGTGAATGTTTATGTAAATGTAATGTAATAACAGTATTGTAGATGCACGAATAATTATCATAAATAAATATTATTGTACGATTAATTTTTTAGTGATTTTTAAATTTTTTTCAGGTTTTTAACACTTTTTACCTTCCATATTTTCATTTGAAGGTTATAAGGATATAAATTAGCTAATTGTGTATTTTGGTTAAAAATTTGGTTATGATTGCATTCAAAATGGCGGTGTTAGAGCCACAAAATGGCGATAAAACGTGTCATTCCACCCACTTAATTGGTTTTGCGTCATTTAAGCTTAAATAATTAAATTTAGGAGTTAAATTTAAAATGTTGAAAATTACTGTTTAATAGAATAACTTAACCTTTGTCTTGTTTGAAATTTTGGTTAAGATTGCAAGCAAAATGGCGGAGTTACAGCCGAAAAGTTAGAAAAAACACGATTTTGAATGATTTTAACTCATTTCTATGCATTTTAACCCTAAATTTGTTCATTTAGAGACTAAATATCAATTTTCTATCTTGATAATTTAATAAATTATCTTATCAATAGTTTATCTTTTACATTTTTTTAAGATAGCAATCAAAATGACTGAGTTACAACTATAAAATGATGTAAAAACATCTTTTAATTTTTTTACATTTTAACTTTAAATATTCCACTTATAAAGTTAAATTTTCAAATATTTAAAACAACGACTTAATAAAACAACAAATCCTTTTTTTCTTTACCTTTAGCCTTAAACATAAAGTACAGTTGTAGCCATCGCACAAACCGAAAGGAAATAAATCGTTTCGGATGTTAACGATGTTTATGAGCAATTAATTCAAATTAAATCTATTAAACTATGTCTATATGCAAAACTATAAAATATTTTAATGTTTGTTAATTATATGTACGAGGAACAATTTGCCTAGAATGGAAAGATTATAATTTGTCTTTCGCGTATTGATATTGGTGGGCACCACAACATTTGTTTGGTTAATTTGAATTCTGATTCAAACCAATTCTAACCAAACAAAATCTGCGAACCAAAAACCAAACCAGTATATTATTAAATTATGATTATCACTCATATTATGACTCATTGATACTCTTGTAAAGAAATTTCTCTCTTGCTACCTCATAGTAAACGTAATAATTCGTAAATAAAGTGAAAACACACGCACAGTTTAATATCAAATGTATCAATTTACGATTTACGCATTCGATCGTTGTAGACATATTCCCGTTGTGGTGCTCTTGTTTTTATTACAAGCCACAATTCGCGATTTACAAATTATACCTACGACGTCGAACGAGATATAAAAATTCCACAGAGGTTTCATCATGGTTAAATCAACATACGGAGAAAGAACCAAAACGGAAGTGAGAAGACCAGACCAGACAGCTTGGCTACACATGCCACACTTAAGTTATACTATTTTTTTAAAGAAATACCGAAAAGTTGATAATAAAATTAATTTTTCTAAGTTCAGATGTTAATAAATCGAAGTGAATGAGTGGAATGAGTTGTTATGATTATATGATTTGCTTGTTGTGGTAAAAGACTTAAGTCTTGAATGTTTTGACCATTTAGAGTAAATTCGTGCCATCCGACGCGTTAAACCATTTTATCGAATCCTGATCGATCGCATGCGCTTTTCCAAGGTGTGACAAAACGCGAGGCCATAAATTAATTGGGAACGCACACATCGTCCATCGGATGTCGACACAACGCGCAGATTCTGGGAAGCGACATAAGTATCGATGCATATAAGCACCAAACGACTTGGTTACAAACTTAACTCAACTTCCATTCTTAAAAAGGTACAATAAACGTTGTCTTCCTGTCATTTGATCACTTTATACGTCAAGTAAACTGAAGATCTTCCAAAACTCACATTTTAATTTAATTTAATTGATTCAAATAATATAAAGTTCTAAATTTCCAAAAATCTACACAAAAATTAGTAATTCATAGAAATAGGAAATCATTAATCTTCAACTTCAACAGTCTAGAATGCCTTGACAACTCTGTAAACGTTTTTTTTTTAGTTTTTATAACCCGCTGCGTTTTTATCGAGTTTCTCGCGTTTATTGACGACAATAGATCTTTTTCTAACGCAGGCGCGTGTCTTAACCGTTGAGGAAGAGGAACGACGTTCAAAGACGTAAAGAATGTTGAATGAAGCAGGCTTGAGACTGTGTGTAGTTATGGCTACTAAACTGGATTGGATTGTAAATTAGGAGCTAAAGAGCGTGCCTTGCATTCTGTCTGCGCGCGAATCGATTCGCGTTCAGCTGGAAGCTCGAGATGAATCGAGATGAATGAAGAGAAAAAATCGCCCAGAGTCGTCTGACATACTAACACATCCGATACGTGCGGATTGTACGAACGATGAGGACAAAGCGGAATGATGCAAGACAACACAAGAGAACACAAGACAACGCAAAACAACGCCAGACTGGACAGAACATTAACAAACCACACTAAATTTATGCACAAAGTCATGAATTAAATAAAAGTTGCAGGAAATATACTCACACAAAATAAAACATCGTTTTCGGTGGTAACACAGGAAAAACACTTGAATTTTATCTTATCTTGTAAAAAACTTATTACACAAATAAGTCAATGACAGAATTTACTATGTTCGTATACAGGAATTCACTTGAACGTAGTTATTTGTTTATAATTAACAACTTTTACTCAATATTTTGCACACCGTTAACTTCAGTTGCAATGATTTGCAATATGTTTACTAAGTTTATAAAAAATTGTCATTTGTTTTTAGTAGTAGGTTTAGTGCACACCTAGAGGGCGCGATCGTCGCTGTAAAAATAAAACTTAAAATAATTGTTTTTGAAGTTAATAACCAAAGAATGTAATTTATAATTATGGTAAAAATTCATTTAGGTGATTGTTAATTTAATTCTTAATGTTTAAATATCAAATTTGGTGCTTTAATTAAATAAAATTTAAAAAATATTGACTAGTTTTAGTGTGCACCAGTGAGGGCGCCACCAACTGGACCCAAAATTGTAAAATGTAGAGTACTCTTTCCGCATGCTTTGATGTGCTTTGACATTCATCAACAATCGGATCGATCGTTCCGGAGGTTCGGAAGCACGCAACTAACCTTGTCGCGAACTAAATCTTAATTAATGAAATCGCTGGGTGCAACAATTGTCCAGGCCTAGGCGTATTAGCCCGGTGGCCATGTATCAGAATACTTGCGGTGCGGCGGCTACAGCCGGCGGTTGCGTCGAAACCGACAAGGACTGCCACAGCCTTATCCCCAAAGAACCCGTCGTTCCTGTCGTCGAACAGGACTACAGCGGCTTCGACATCGTCAAGGCTACCCAGGTAAAAACAAAACACTACGCCTGCTTTGTTTTATTTAAAACTAAACTCTGTACACTTAAAAAGCTAATGAATTTAAATCGTTTAGTATGGAGCATTCACTAGAGTTAAAGAGCTGGTGGAAGCCGGTTATAATGTCAACCAAAGAGACTCAGAAACAGTCACCCTGTTACACTGGGCGGCGATTAACAACCGCCGGAATATCATGAAGTTCTTCCTCGATCAAGGCGCTGAAGTCGATGCTATTGGCGGCGAATTAAATGCGACGCCATTACATTGGGCAACAAGGCAAGGACATTTAAGTGCTGTTTGTATATTAATGAATGCTGGAGCCGATCCTAATATACAAGATGCTGAAGGGTGTTCTTGCA
Organism: Atheta pasadenae; assembly: GCA_030264155.1. Lineage (NCBI taxonomy): Eukaryota > Metazoa > Arthropoda > Insecta > Coleoptera > Staphylinidae > Atheta > Atheta pasadenae. The sequence goes on along the minus strand of JARJDS010041187.1, from coordinate 5,990 downwards.
TACATCTAGCTGCACAGTTTGGACACACTGCAGTTGTGGCTTATTTTGTTGCAAGAGGTGTGAGTGCTGACTCACAGGACAGAGGTGGTATGTCGCCATTAATGTGGAGTTGTTGGAAAATGTGTACATTGGATCCGACAAGGGTGTTATTGACTTTGGGAGCAAATACAAGTCTGGCTGATTATAACCAAGGAAACACAGCTTTACATTGGGCTATTTTAGCTAGGAATACACAAGCTATAAGCACATTAATATTAGTTGTAAGTTTTGTAATAATTTCTCAGAAAAAGAATTTTAATTATTGACATGAATTGTTATAGGGACAAGCAAATTTAAATATACCAAACCATAGAGGTGATACACCATTATCAATGTTACAATCTTATGTGACTTCGGTTTGGGTTGGGAAAAAAGTTGCAGAGAAAGTGAAAGAAAACATGAGCACACAGCGTTCGAGAAACGTAATTTTTAGAATAGCAAAAGACAAAGTTAGTTATGCACTTTTATAATTGCTTTACATTATTTTAATAAAAAATTTACTTTCAGAGAGTGAGATGGTGGTGTATGGTAGGCACACCGTTTTTAGCGTTTTATATCGCTGGTTTAATCTTGGCATCAGATTTGATATTTTTGATCAAAATGTTTTTATTCCTCTGCATGTATATTGTCTTAAACTATGCCGGTGATGTACTTTTTGACGACCGATTGATGGTTATCTTACCGTTGAGTATTTACCTATCGACCAAGACTTGGTTTTATATCACTTGGTTCATTTTCATCATGCCCAACACGACTCTGTTGATTAATTTTGCTTTCGTATCAAGTTCAATGACGTTGTGGTACTTTTTCTTGAAATCGTGGCGATCTGATGCTGGCACGATCGCTGCCACACAAGATATAAGATTTAAGGTAAATATTTACATAAAAAACTTTTTTTGTAAATTTTTTAAGTTTCTTTGCTTTAAAATGAAATTCTAACTTGTTATTTTATTTTATTAAATTTAGACTATAATAGAATTATCAGAAGAAGGCCCCGGAGGTTTTGAACCATCAATATTTTGTTCGACGTGCCTAGTACGCCGCCCCCTGCGCTCCAAACACTGCTCAGTATGCAACAAGTGCGTGGCACGTTTTGACCATCACTGCCCCTGGGTGGCGAACTGCATCGGTGCCAAAAACCACAAACATTTTATCGGTTTCCTCGCCTGTTTAGTGGTGATGTGCGCACAAATGTTATTCGGTGTGACGCAGTTCTGGTCAAGTCAACCGAACTGTGCCATTAACTCCACGGAAAGTTATTGGCAAGTAGTATCAACTTTAGGGCGATGTGATGCGTGGATCGCATTCATCGCTGGAAACGCTTTACTACACTTTGCCTGGGTTTTCATGTTGTTGATATGTCAAATATATCAAGTAAGTACTAAACTAACCTAAATTCACTCGAACCTAACCTCAATGTTTTATTAACCAATGACAGATATCGTGTTTGGGAATGACAGCCAATGAGCGCATGAACAAAAGCAGATACGCCCACTTTATCAACAACCATGGCCGTAGCCCGTTTTCCAAAGGTCCTGTTATGAACATGGCCGAATTCTTCGAATGCGGATGCGGCGTTGTGAAGCCACAAGTGAAGGACTGGATGACAAGTTATGAACTCGACCGCAACATTGAGCACCAACCACTGCTCAGGCACAAAGATGCCAACCAATACGTTTAAAGCGACTCTTCGTAATCTAATTTTTCACACATTTTCAACAAAAAATCATTTTATCATGAAATAATGAAACTTATTGACGCTTTCGCCATTTTGACGTTTTCGCGTTGTCATGTGTGTTTCGTTTGCCTTTCGGTGTATGACTGACTAAAAGGATTTGCTAACAAATCGAACGCAATAAATGTATAAACAAACAAGCTCGCTAATGTACATGAACACTTTGAGTATTTGAATGAATGTTATGTGCGCCTGCGCCGATTGATCCAAAAAAAAACGTTGACAAACTAATATAATTCTACAAATATTACATATATATATATAAATGTGTAGATATAAGTTTTATCTGCAACATTCCAATTTCAAGTTTAGATTCTAATGAATCCAAACTGATCGTTACGATTTCTTTCATCCAAAGAGCACTTAAACAATTGAAACAAGTTTAAGCACTTCATTTGTTGATATTGATAATAATAGCCATCGCAAACAATAATATCTAGTCAATGTACTTATTAATTTAAGCTCCGATTGTTTACTACACGATTTTATTATAATTATGAAAATGTTGGGTCAAAAAACTAAAGAAACATGAACATATCTGTTGATATACTATCATTTTTGGAATCACAAACAGAAATTGGTTTTGGGCGTTGCGAACGCTGGTAATTGGCTTTGCAATAATTAAATAATTATACAAAGAGGACACGACGCAAAATACAGACATTTTACATTTTAAAACCGATTTTTGCGTTTTTTAATGAAATATTAAAATTCTAAATGTCATTAATTATTGAATGTCATTTAATTTTCATTTTTACCAGTCACCATCATCATTAAAACCTCCAAACCCTTTAATACACCGATTTTAGGGTTCGGGTACCATGACGCTCAAAAAAGATCGACCAGTTACGAAAAACAGAGGTGTACACACCAATGGTAATTAGTTTAAGGAATTAAGTAATAGTTTAAACTTCTATAGTGTGTCTGTTGTTAGGACGAGTCGAAAACATTCAAGATGAACTCCGAACTGTTATTGATCACATGGGACCACAATCACCACATTTTAACCAAGATTTTTCGACTGCTTCCGATGATACTGCACCTCCAAGTGTTACTACAACATCTGTTATTGAGGTTAAGTATAAAAAATAATTTTAACTTCGTGTAACTTAACCTCAAACTCCAACTAAAATTTAGATTGATAATGAACACAAAGAAGCAATTCATCAATTAATACAAGACCCAAACGCAAAACCAATAGATCCAAACACTCCTCGTGATTATTCCGAATTAAGTTCACTCGTAACCGATAGTATTGCTGTGTATATTGAACCACAAAAACAAAATGGCGAGTCTGCAACGAAAATTCAAGATGTCAACATTAAAATGTTGAATCCAATGCAAAAACTATCGAGTTTATTTATCCGAAACCATAAAAACGTCAACACTAACAAAAATCAACTTCTCCACCAACAACAACAACAATTAGAAGAAGTTAACCTCCCAAATCATAATGTGGACTTATATCGAATAAATATCCTACAACCTAAATCAGAATCAGCGCCTAAAGTATACAAATTATGTTCAAAACTATTACTAATTATTGGTTGTTTGTGGATCTTGTTAACTATGATTTTTAGCGAGTAGTCTTTGACCTTGTCGATGACCCCATACCTTGTACCAGCCATGCTGCGACCAATACGACGCCTCGAAGTCGGAAAACACATAACCACAATCGTGAGCACCGCGACACACGTGATACACAATTATTATATAAGAACATCAACTTTTATGATGAGCATCCGAACAGTCAACATCAACAAAATGTTTTGGGGTCTACGTTTAATTCTAACACAATGCAATATCGAAGTGAACCGATTTTCGATCCGACGTCAAGAATGGCAAAGAAAACTATTTACCATCGGATACCTAATACTAACTGTGGGAAAATGACCAATGGAGAATTGGATAGCGTGACTAGAGTTGATGTTTATTACTTTGATCATGGTAATTCAGCGTATTATCACACAACGGATTGTTCGCCAGTGATAATGACGGAAATTTTGGCGGAGAAAACCGAGAATTATACGACTAAGTTCTGGGCTGAGACTTTTGGTTTCATACATATAATTTTTTCGTTTATAACTTCGTTTATTCTTCAGTTATTAAGGTATTTTACTGATTTTTTTGTGTGTTTGTTTGATTTCTTTTGTTTTTTTCTTCTTTAGGTCCGTCTTACAAAGCTTTATTCGTCCTTTAACTGTCGGTGTCTTACAAATATTTTCTGATTACTGTATAAAACCTTTATTAGCTACGATATTCAACGCGTTGGTGCAACCACCGTTAATATTTATTTACAATGTCGCCACAACAATTCGGGATATTTGCGATCCGATCGCTGAAGGTTTGGGTTATTTTTTTCGAGAGATCGCGACGGTTTTTGGCGCTGTTCGATTGGTTGATGTTAAGTATTGTGGGCACAATAATGGAAAAACAAAACGTACTTACCAGAATAATAATGTTGATGGTCAAGTGACTGGTGATTTGGAACAAAACTAACTTTTATTATTGTTATACACTGTTTATTTGTTTATTTATTTGTTTTTACATTTAAAAACTAGTATTTCAGAAATACTACTCAATAAAATCAAATTATTTTAACACAAACGTTTTGTTATACATGTTAGTTGATGTTAGTGCTGATTACAATCATTCTTTTGAAGTGATTTATTTCAAAATGGCGGCTGTACAGCGATTTTACGATGGCGGTGTTTTTTTGACAAGGTTCACGACCGGACTAACAACTTCTGTAATTATTTTACTCATAATAAACTAATCATTTTTTATAATTCTATATTAGAATAATTATAGAAGTATGTAGGATTTTAACGATATATTGGTTGTTGGCCAAATGGCGCACTTATAAAGTAAAAAGCACAAAATATATACAAATTTTAACCTAAAAAAGTGTCAGATAATCGTTAATAACAAATGAACCATACAATATAAAAACAAAATCTTTAGTACGTATATAGACAATGTATATTCCAGGATATATTTCAAATTTCAAGTAATTCGGTTGAAAATTGTCTTTCGAACTTAAAAAATAAGTTTTATTGAGCGTTTAAAGTTTTAATGCCCGCTGTAATCCTATAGATGGCCCTGTGGTAAAATCAACAATTAAACTTTTTAAAATTGAAATTTTCCTATAAATCAAACGGCATAATATTTATATCACTCTAAAGAATTGTTTAAACAAAAAAGAAACAATATCAATTGTTATTTTATAAAAATTTTAGAGTTGCGTTAAGAGGTTATGTCAAAATGTCAAAAAAAATATTTGTGTACTATGAAGTCAAATTCTGAATTCTGTATACAAAAATAATTTTAACAAATTAATTGTAAAAAACTAACAACAAATTAAGGCTTAATAATGTTTTACATAATAAATTCAGTAGTTACAACGCAATATGCCACATAAACATGATAAACATGCAGCAAATCATAAAAATGTAAGTGAATATTATAAAAAACTTGTTATAAAAGTTAGTGTTACCTGATAATTTCGTTATTACTTAAATATTAAATAAATATAAACAAATTTTAAAAAATTATTTCGAACAAGAAGGTTAGAAAAGTAGTGGGAGATTTAAACACGTTTCAATTTGTTACAATTTATTTCAAGGTTTCCAGCAGTTTCCAGCTGCTTTGCTGTTGAAATGTAAATAAAAACGGGTCATGATAATCAGTATTATATCATTTAATCATTAAACAATAGCTTATATAACACTGAAGCACACTACAGCTTAATCTAACCAAAAGTTTTTAATTTAGGGTGAGATCAGTTAAATTAAAAGCAAAATGGATATTCCAATATACAAACAATTCGCAGTACAAATTGCATCAGGTGGTTCTGCAGGTAAATACTAATAATTTGTAAACCTTATCGTAGTAAGACAATTCCTATTCATAATAATAATTTTTAAGGATTTGTTGAAATATGTATAATGCATCCACTAGATTTGGTGAAAACCAGACTTCAACTACAAAAAACACCTTCACATTTAGTTGATAAAAAAGATATGAAAACATATACAGGAATTGTTGATTGTTTTAAAAAGATGTACATATCTGAAGGACCTTTATCATTTTGGAAAGGAATTTTACCACCTATAGTGGCTGAAACACCAAAGAGAGCCATAAAGTTTTGTTCCTTTGAACAATATAAACAATTTTTCATGTTTGGCTCATCTACAGCTACACCAATTGTAAGATT
>JARJDS010041186.1:0-14708 GCA_030264155.1 Atheta pasadenae | reverse complement strand
GAGAGAGGAGAGAGGAGAGAGGAGAGAGGAGAGAGGAGAGAGGAGAGAGGAGAGAGGAGAGAGGAGAGAGGAGAGAGGAGAGAGGAGAGAGGAATGTAATGATATTGAAGTATCTCCATCTTGAGGAGATAGCGCACTTTAAATAAAATGTATACGTCATTGAACGGCATAAAAGTTTCACCTTCGGTGCAGTCGAATGCAATAACCTTTGACACATCGTTTACATAATGTGAAACTGCTCTTGCAAATGCCCTATTTTAAAGACTCATCATTTCGTATTGTATGACATAACCTGTTGACTTTGCATCTTCTTATTCGTATCTACTCACGTTCATTCTCATCCTACATATGATTCTCAAAGCAATATTTTCCAGTCAAAATTTTCAATCGAAAATTCGTGAACGATGTAAAGTGTTAAAACATTAAATGAATCAATTTCTATCAAATTCTGTGAAACTTAAGATAATTTGTCGTTTGTTATAGTAATATGTATAGTTTTATTTTAAAAAACAAAAAAAAACTTTTAGTTTTTTTATTTAAAAAAATGTGTTGTCGGCTATATAGCTTGATAAATTTAATGTAATTATTCATAGTAAACATTCCTCATGAAAATTGTTTGTTTTTGGCACCGTTTGTGTTCCGTTGTCGTGTGGTTGTTGCCGAATACTAATGAACGCGAATTTGCGCAACGGTGATAAATTGATGTATCGATGTTTCAGCGCAACGTAAATATGATTGATTGGACTCTATATGTGTCCGCAACAGCCGTGTGGGTAATTCCGAATTAAATACCAATCAATGTCACATTAGTTTCTGCTTTGCACATATTTTTATGTTTACCATGAAGATGGAATAAAGATAACAATTATATTCAATTTATATCATATATTCTTCAAGACAATTACAAACATTTTTGCATTTGTTTTTTATTTTATTTATTTTAGTAAAAAATACAAACTTTTGTAGTTTTAAGCAATTGTTTGAGAAATCGAACAGATTTAGTTCAAAAAGTATTGACATTTATTATTTATACTGTTTCTGATTGTACAAGAATCAATAAACTCAATCACACGACACGAAACTGCTTTTTTGTTGCCGGGAAAAGTTTTATTAGTCAATTTAATATTCCGATCGTTTTTGAGGAATTTAACGTGTTTTCTCGATAAACGTATTGAAGCATTTGATTCCACCGACATACAAAGCAACGAGAAAAAGTAGAAGACAAAAAAACACGAACGAAAGAAAAATGGAGACAATTGTGCGAATGTAGCGAAACTTTATAAATTCCGAGTCTACAATGGGAAATTTAACGTCTAAGTCTCTACGACGGCAATTGTTATTCGACGCTGTTGAATGCCAAATAGGAGGCGGCGGCAACGGCGGCGCATTGACTGTGCGAATATAAGGAGTGCGGCAAACTTTTGATTCCCTTAATTGAACTTGTCTTAAATCATGTCAAAGTCACGTAACAGACGTAACAACTGGCAATACTTTTAAACAAGCTGCACTTTATTTATTTTATTTACAACTTTTTTTGTTTATGTAAAATATTTTGGTTTTTAGTTAAAAATACAAATTTGTGATAACAAATTAATATAATAATCATTGCAATAACTGACGTAATTTATTATGTTTATAACATTTTTAAATATCTGAAATAGTTTTGATAATATTTAGGTTTTTGAAAAAAAAAAAAATGTTTAATGAAACTAACATTTCTTACTGTTAGATTTTAACAATACAAATAAAACATTAAAATTTATCATAAATAAATGAGACTGGGTACAGTTGAAACACGTGGACGGTTGAAACAAAAAGAATATCTCTTGTTAAATATTTTGTCGATAAAATTAGAATTTTGAAAACTTTATTATCTTCTTTTGAAAAACGAACATTGGTATCTCGTTTTTTTTAGTTCAGTAAATTGTTAAAATAGTACACTTAACTGTAAAAACATAATAACAATAAATTGATTATAAAATTACGTAATTATGCAAAGCCACTCGTTCTCATTGTATCATTTTACTTCATTTATGTTCTACGGTTCCAACAGCGTGCGCGACGCAACAGGAGTCGGTGCGGCGCAATCGTGTTACTCGTACTATAAGCCGTCCCCAATCGCAAGCTGCCGCCGCCACCGCCACTGTTGCCCACATTCAAACGTTGAACGCGAACCGTGAACGTAGAACGTGCGGGCCACGTCCAGAAATCGCGTTCGGATTTCCAACCGCGCAATGTGTGTCAGTTTCGACTGTTTTGAATTTGACAACACGTGATTATGAACTTTACGAATAGGTGAACGATAAAACACATTAAAATTGGATTGAATACAATTAAATAACAATAGTAAGTACCTGTTATAATCTACTATAATGTTTTATTTTTAAATTAATATATTTTTTATTTCTTTGCTTGATTTTTTTTTTAATAAAACTTTTTGTTATCCAATAAGAAACTTAATATTTATAGTAGTAGAAATCCCATTAAAAATCTATCAATTTGCCGATAGTCAATGAGTTTTTGTGGAAAGCGCGCCAACGTTCCAAAAGCTTTCGTTCGGAAGGGTGGTCGTAATGAAAAATGAATGAAGCGCAGAAATGAAGCGAGGGGTGCTTTTGTGAAGTGCGGCGGCATTGAATTTAAAGCGTATACATATTTGCACTAAACATTGAGTTAATGGATTTTTCTGCATCGTCACCGACAGCGCCGCCGACACCGCCTTCGCCGCCACACACAAAAATGAAATATTCCGGTTTGCACCATCAAGCAATGTATTTATAAGTAAACTTTTACTATACGGGCAATCCTACATTGCGCTGTAATTTATAACATTTGTAAAACGTCAAAAGTTTAGAAAAACTCACATGCTTTATATGAACGTTTGTTCAGTTGGTTGTTTGTTTATTTGTATGTACAACATGTACAAAACGGAAGTTACACTTTCTTCAAAAAATGGGCATATTGAGGGTGCCATGACTTAAATTTATGTAATTATTATATTTTTAAGATGGATTTTTTAATGACGTAACTTCATAGTTAAGTATTAACTAAATAATAATTTGTTTTGTTTGGTTTCAGAACGCGGTAATGAAATTTTGTACAATTACGAAGAAGTGAAGAAGATGTTGCAAAGCACAATTGGATATTTTTTACATTTAGTGTTATTAGGAAGAATTATATTTGGTAAGTTTTTGGAGATATTGTTAAATATAATATAGACAACCAAACAATCGATTATTATCTCTAATGAATGGAAAAAAAATATTTTTTTCTATATAATGTTTTGTAATCAAAATATTTAATTGAGTATGTTACAATTTTGCATTTATTTATAATTAATTATGGCATCATCTATATTTTTAAAAATATTGTTACCTTTCATTACAAACCTTATCAACATAAATAACAAATTGAATTAAATTTAAAAAAATAAAGAAAATGCAACAAATATTTTTTAAAGTTTAAAATTTTCAATTACCGAATTTTACACAAATTCCCAAATTGCAATTACTGTTTAATAGTTAAAGTGTATTACAACAAACACAAATTATAAATAAATAAATGCCAATGATTTGAAATAAATTTCTAAATCAAATGCTATAAAATTTTGAATTACATTGATTTGTAACTGAAATTATTTGAAAGACATATAAGTTTGATAGAAAAAAATATTTTTATACAAAAACAATAAATGTTAAATAAAGACATCAAAATCTTCATGGTATATTATTGGGATAGCCGATAGGGCACTCTAAAATTTTAATAAAATATTTTTTTTGTTTAAGCAACATTTGAGGCATAAAAATATTATACCAAATAATTTATAGAAAAAAACAAATAATTAATTTTAAAATATTTATTTGTTGATTTTACCACAGCGCCAGTTGTAACATTAAAGCGGGCATTAAAACTTTAAACGCGTTTATCTCAAAACTACAATTTTTAAGTTGATCGAATTCATAAGTTAAACAATTTGTAACTGAAAGACTTGAAATTTGAAATATATCGTGGAATATGTCTTATATACAAAATTCTCAGAATTTTTGCAATATATTGCATAATTCTTTAGATATTATCAATGACCATTTTTAGGTAAATAGACTTTAGAAATCATTACATCTAAAAAACTTGTTTAATTGGTTTAATATGATTAAAATACATCCGCCATTTTTAACAAACCAACATAAAAAAATTAATATAATTAGTTCTCTAACATACCTAATACACGTTATAATTATTTTGTTTAAATTTGTTGAATTTTTAAACAAAAAATTTCACAAAATATTTTTTTTGTTTCTTGAGTGGCTAACCTAACCTAACATAACCTAACCTATCCCTTTAAGTAAGTAAACAGTTTAATTGATTACATTATCTGCTAAAGCCTAAACTGTTTTTTTTAATTCGGAGAATTTGAAATAAAGATACTACATATTTTTAAAATTATACAAACATTTTTTTTGAAAGTTATAGATTTAAATAAATATTTAAAAGATAATAAATTAATGAATCAATTCGATAAGCCATTCAATGCAAATAATTATCTAAATAAACTATAGCAAGTATTTAATAAAATATATTGTAGTTGTTTTAATTTAAAAAATATATTACAAAAAATTAAGAAATTACATTGATAAACTACTCAAATTCAGCTGTTATTTTTTTTAGACATACTAAAAAATAAAATTTAATAATATTAATTTTAATAAACATGTTGGAAACTAATTACAATCATTTTTTTTAAAGCGATTTATTTCAATGGTTCATGGTAATTATTTTAATAATAATAAACCAATTATTTTTTAGATTATATATATTTTCTATTTTTATATTTACAATGCATATTTTATGATATATTCATAATTTCAAGTCATTCGGTTGAAAATTGATCGCTTTAATCGTATTACAGTGTCAAAATTAACAATTGCTCCTTTTAAAATTAATATTTAAGCTTCTGAAGTATTGTTCATGCAAAAAATAATAATTCTATAAAAATGGTTTGAGTGGCCTAACCCCAAACTTTGATCGGCAAATCATTATTTTGGGACACATGACAATTGTTACAGATAGGCTTATTGGAAACTCATCTAGTTTTGTTATATTTAAATCCAATAATTAAAACTAAAAAATTGTGCGAACATTGTAGGATAAATACTTGAAAACAAACTAATATTTCTAAAACCATAAACAGTAATTCATTTAAAGGAAACACTACTAAATTGTATTCTATAACTATTTCACAAAATAATCTTTTAAAAACACCCTGTAATAAAATAACATTAATTTAAAAAAAATACCTGTATAATGGTCGGATATTACCTTGATTAACTGTTTTAAAACACTTGTAATGATTTATAATTAATAGGTTCATTATATAAACAAGTAATTATTACAAAAACCGTAGATTCATATTTAGGTAACTGACATAATCTTTACACAAACATAAATTTTCTTTTACCACTGTTGTTCTTGTTTTTAAATTAACTTTGAGGCCAATATTTGATAAGCTTGCGTCTACCGCATTTCTATAACCACCACCTTACCATTAGAGCCATAAAAATAAAAATGCTGAACAAAATATCATAAAAAATTGTAATAGCTTAACGTCTAACATACCCTAACATAATTTCACAGTAGGCGGTTCGATTTCGATGGCGTCAACGCCGCAATCCTCGGGACTGAAATGGGTGCGTGTGAATTTGCCGCAGTACCGGAAGCCGGGCGAATTGGCTCAGCTACAATGCGATTACGATCTTGGCAACGACACGCTCTACGCGGTCAAGTGGTACAAGGGGAATGAAGAGTTTTACAGATTCGTCCCGAAGGAGCGGCCTCAAGCTACCAGTCATAAGGTGGATGGTGTACACGTTGATGTAAGTACAACATACAGCTATACAACATATTTATCTAATAGTTAATGTTACCTATAAAATTTTCAACTAGTAGAAATAAACTTTTATGAAAAATAGAATAGGTAATATTAGTTATTTAAGAAAAATCAATCTTCATTTGAAAATATAAATGTCGCGAATGGTGAATATTGTTGTCATGAATGTTGAGACTTGAGACATCTCCCAATTCACAAATCGTATTACTTCCTTGCTGGGAAAATCGCGTTATCATGGAACTCTCGCCTTCCAACAACACATAACAAAATTTGTATGTCTGAAACTGTGGCGTTAGAGTGTCGGAAAATTGTTACCTGGGAAATTGTTACCAGCTGTACGAAGACAGATGAGGCTGACCGCCGGAACGATTGCTCATTGTTCATTGCGTTCTTTCCTGATCGATACATTGAGCCCCAACGGCGATGCATTTTTTTATTGTTCGGTGAAATCAAAACAAAAACGTGGAAAATGCGCAAATACAAAAATGAAAAAATCTTTAATGTTTGTTATCTTATTTATTCACAAAGTTCATTAATTTCGACTACAAAATTAATTTAGACTAAACAAAGATAATCGTAAATCCTTAGTCCTTTGTAAGTCTAAGTCTTTGTTTTAGAGTTATTTAGGTTAAGATTCAATTATTCGTGTCTCTGAATTTGTGAGTTTTGTGACGGATGTCATTTTAACCGCCAACGTTTTCCGCATTAATCTAGATTAGTTTATCCGACAGCAAGAAGGTTGTCTTGAGATCTGTCGGCCTTCGAACAGGTGGCTTGTATCGCTGTGAGGTTTCCGCTGAGGCGCCGTCTTTTGCTTCGGCGCAGAGCGAGGCTCGGATGGCTGTCGTATGTAAGTACTAAACACAAGCAAACTTATATGCATTTATTTATTATTCATGAACGGTTTGAATGCTTTTAGTGCACGTATGATTGATTTGTTGTGATGTTGTTCCTTCCGCTTGAACTGTTTGGTATTTTATTTGCTTTACTGAAAGGATTAACCCTGTCGAGGAATAATAAAATAAATGATTTAAATTTCTTTGTGGCCACAACTTTATTTTATAATTGATCTTCCTATATATTCTTTGTTACGTTAATTGTAGAGGTGTCTATATTGAGGAAAATAAATTGTATTTTTTCGTTTGGTACAACATTTATAAAAAACAACAATTAACATTTCTCTTCCTGCAAAGATAAAAATACGTTTAGTTATTGTTTAGTATATGTTTATATCTATATTTATAAAAATTGTGCATGCCAACAACTGTCGTTCTATTTTGTACAATAAAACTTAGTAATGGTTAAAACATTTTTTATTTTAAATTATTTAAAATTTAATTGCTAATTACATTTATTTCAATGTGGAAATATCTGACATTTACTCATAAATTAGGAAATGCGAAATTAATTGTTTTTGTTTTTAGTTAAGATCTTTATTTACTTATCTAACTATATTATTTAGCATCTTAATAAAAACTAAACAATTTCCTAGCTATAAAAAGAACGTTTAATTTATTATACCCATAATATATACGGTGTATATAAATATCTAACTCGAACTGAGCTCTTTTGATGAAATAAAATTGGTTTAAAATGTATTTTTTTATTAAAAATTTATTTAGATTATTTTTCATTTAAAGAGTTAGAGGCAAAAAATGTTTTTTGGGGACTTTTTTTAAGAATTCTATAAAATATCACAACATAAAATTAACGTGTTTTTATTATACATGTTAATGACTCTACACAATAATTTTGTTTCAGCGATTTATTTTAAAATTATATTTTTTTGTCAAGATATACAACCGAATTTACAGCTTCTGTAATTATTTTAATGATATGAAATTTATAATTTTTTTAAATTATATTTAATAACTGCTATAAACATACGTAGGATTGTTGTGCCATATTTGTCCGGTTAACTTAAAAATGCAGTATAATGATAATATAAAAAATATTTTTATAAAAACGCGTATAATATTTTAATGCCTGTTTTAATCCTGTAGTTTGCGCTGTGGTAGTAATTTCAACAATTGAACCTTTTAAAATTAATTTTGTTCTATAAATTAAACTGCATCATTTTTAGACTTTGAAGCATTGTTTACGCAAAAATGGATATAATATATAGAAGCTTATAGAAGCTTTTCACTTTGATATATATATACATATTTTTATTCGTAAATTAAAAGTGAAGAACGTAGTAAACTAATTTGTCTGTTTATTGATTCAGTTAATTCTACATAATTTGCACGCAAACAAACTTAAATTATTATGTGGTTTATTACTTTTTTTTATATTTGATCGATTATTTATAAGGGTCTTGAAAACTGAATAAACAATGTTTAACTCAAACGTTAGAAATAGTTGAAAGTACAGAAAATTAGTTTTAACTAATAATAGATGGTTACAAATTTAAGTTAGGCATTGAACACAAACTATTTTTCAACAAATTTTAATACATAGATATATATTTTATAATTTATCTAATTTTTGAATAAATTATTATATTATTCTATTTATAAATAATTATATTTATTGTTTACAATTATTGATTTATATTTTTTAAATAAGTTTCATGCAAACAAATTTAAAATAATGGTCTCTATTGAATTTTCTATTAAGTACTTATAAATTATAGACAATTCTATCTAAATTAGAATAAACAAATTTGTACTTAAAATAGAAAAATTTGATACAAAAACAAAAATAAGTTTTTGATCTAGGAGTATTTATCATGATAACAAATTATCAATTTATATTATATAATATATTTTTTTATAATTTTATCATATTCATTACCTGTTAGTATGTCAAGTTAAGTTAAGATAGTAGTTTAATACTAAAAATAATTTTAAAAATTACAAATTTGAAAGTGTGTTTTATATAATTTAACTATATTTATTTGATATATAATTTATAGATGTTTTTAGTTAAGAAGTTATAGTTGACAATTAATGATTTGTTTAATTCTAATTAAACTGAATTATAATTTGGATGTAACCGTTAGTAAAAATGATCAATTCTAATCTTTACTTCGAAATTACAAGAACTTTGCAAATATTAAAATTACTTTAAGTTTTATATAAATATATATTGAACTTTTCTTTGTGGGAATATCAATTTTTATCTTAAAAGTAAAAAATTTAAGTAATTTTATCGTAAAAAAATTAAAACTATTGTGTGGCCAATTCTTTTTTTTAAACTTTAAATACCTACAATTTATAAATGTTTTTAACTCGTCTATAATTGCCTATACATTTTTATTTTTAAAGTAGGAAACGATGTAAATAAATTTTCTGTTTCTTGGCACTTATTGATTTACTTCAAACTTTACTAACTGTACCTCAAAGAAGTTTAATTTTTTAATTACTTTGTGTAGCAATTTGTAGATGTTTTTTTTTATGTAAGAATAAAATAGAGAAACATTCTTTGAAAAAATGAAAAAAATTCAATAATTTTTTTTCTTTTTTATAGTAATTTTTATTATTTTATTTAACGTAACATACAATCAAATAAATGAAATATTAAATATTGTTATTCTCCCATTAAATACTCGTTATTATTATCGATAAATACATTAACTGGGGAGAGAAAAACAGCTTTTAATATAAAATTTAAAACTATTTGTTTTATGTGAAAGATTTAAACAAAATGTTTGTAGTTTATTTTAACCTAGATTTATTTCTAGTAAAAAAAATGAAACCCAAACTAATTCACAATTAATTGATAAATAATTAAATAACCATTTACAAAATATTAAATTGAGCGGGTTTCTAGAAGTAAAATTATAGTTACATTTTATTTAAACTTTCCAATTTTTTACGGCAACATATCCATTTGACACCGCAAATATATAAATTCATGCTAGACTACTCTAAAATTTTCATAAAAACAAAACAGTTTTTTTTGTTGTAACAATACTTTCGAGTCATAAAAATAATATGTCGTTTGACATATAAGAAAAAAATAGTTTTAAAAGAGTTAATTCTTTAGTTTACCATAGTGACAGCTATATGATTAAAGCGGGCCTTAAAACTTTAAACTCGTTTATCTCAAAAGCGTTGCAAAAGTTATAAACGTTTACGAACTTAAAAAATGTAAAATTTGATGGACTTATAACTTTGACAATTTTTAACATTTTTTTTTATAATAGAGGTATGTTGAAATAAACATTGTCTAGATAAGAACGTAAGATTTTGTTCTTAAATTGCATAGTTAATTTGTCATTGATAATTATTTGACTTTTTTAGGCGCGTTTTTCACTTTTTACTTACACAAAAATCATATGTACTTCTATAGCGCAGTTATTACATGAAATCAGAAAATATTATTGGTTTATTGTCAATCATAATAAATAATTACAGAAGCACGTCAGCCCAAAACCGGGGTACAGTCGCCATTTTAAAATAAATCGCTTTAAAAAAATGTATGTAATTAGTTACATTAGTTAACATGTATAATAAAATCACGTTAATATTGAAATATAGAAACAGTTTAAACTATTTTTTTATGTTTTTATAGATTTAGACTTACAACTAATTTGCATTAATTTAAAGAAACCTTAATAAAAATTTACATTTTATTTTTTTAATAAGAAATATACAAAAAAAAAATGATTTAATTATTTGCAAATAAATTTATAAAGTTGTTTAATAAACAAAGAATATAAAAGTGGTAACTTACTTTAGTATTAATGAGTTTCTTTTTAAAATAAAAAAAAAACTATTAGTTTTTACTAATAACTAATTAATTTATTCTAAATTTATACACAAAAAAATAATAAATAAAATTGAATAATGATTTAAACAAAAACTTGCTATTTAACATCACAAAACCACAAAACTCGTTCTATTCAATTTTTCGTAACTTCAAAATAGAAAATACTGCACTCTACTAATTAATGTAATTAAAATCCTAGTTAAAGTCAAACCAAAAAAAAGAAAAAAACTACAATCGGATTAAATTTCATCACACACTGCGCACAAGAGCATCCAACCATAACTAACAATCACAAATCCGATTGCATCTGCATTTCCAACAATGTACCATCTGCTTTGCTTGTATTGAATATTTTAGCTTTCCATTTAACTATATATCCCATATATCTATGTATATCTATATATAATGTATACCTTCATATTCTATAATATTTAGCATTTCCACGTGACGACCCGAAGATAACCGGCGTTGCAACTCAGTATCAGATCGGCGATGAGATCAATCTGAATTGCACCTCCGGAAAGAGCTACCCAGCCTCGATTCTGCATTGGTACATAAACGACCAGTTGGTAAATATATTCTAAAATATATACTTACATAAGATACATCTAAATAGAACAGATAAAGTCATATAAAGAAAATTGCTACCTGAAAGCAGTTTTTGTCTTGCATCAACTTGAATTTAGAATATATTGCCATGAGGTACTGCATTTACAGATATCAAACCAAGACACGTTGATCAAGTATCCCCCGATTGAGCACCGGCACGGTTTAGTGACGAGCGTTTTGGGGATGCGCTACAATCTCAGCAATCGACATTTTCGCGAAGGCTCCATGAGAGTCAAATGCATCGCGTCAGTATCGCCACTACTCTGGGCTGATGACCGTTCTTCAGTGGTAGAAAATTTAGCTTTTCAAGATATGCGAGAAGCTTTACTTTTAGGTAAGTTTTTCAAAACAAAAAAATTATTTTTTTCTAAAAGCTCTATTTTGTTGATAAATACAATTAAAACAATTTATTTCAGTTAAAAGTAATGGAAATCCAGTCAATTACAACGGGTTAATTATAATAACAACGCTATTTATTATTTTTATTACAAAAAACAATTAAAACTAGCAATAAAATCAAAATATTAAAATTCTAATTTATAAGTGAGAAATTAACATTACCATTTTTTATTTTGTACATTTTCCGCACTAAATGTGTTTTTTATAATAATTGGTATACATTTATTTATTAGAAGACTAAGAAATTATTTAAAAGTGATAACCCCATCATTAAATTTTATTTTATTTGCGAAGATTTATGTGAATAGATTTTATATGTAAAATTAATGTTAACTGAACGAACAAATTGTATAAAGTGCACAAAATGTATACTAATGCTATTTTTAGTTTGATTTAATTTAGGGTTTTAATATATGCAACCCAAACTTCATAAAAACAAGTTTTTTTGGTTGCCTACATCAAAAAGTGACGAAAACTTTAAAAATATTTATTTAACTTAGAGTAACATTTTAAAATTATATTACGGGCGTAGTTATTATAATTTTGTAGAAAATTATCAGTCATAAAATAAAAACTTATCTAACTTGACCTTTTAATAAATTTTTGTGAAATATTTTTGGCCCGCTTTGGATTTAAAACTATTAAATCCTAGAAATGTTTTAATTTTTTTTAAATTCTATAATACTACAAAAAATAAAAAAAAGAAATGTACAAATGTAGAATAAAATATTCGGCAATGGAATTAATTTCCTTTTCACCTTCTGACGTTGAAAATATTTCGCCTCACTGTCCATAAATCGAGCCAAAACGGTGCGCCGAGCACGAAAATCGCACACAATGCCGTCATTCGAAATGCACATACATAAGACATTGTGGCGTTATAAAGAAATTACTCACAATAGGGCCACTGCCGCCGCCACCACCACCGCCGACGTTGCTTTCAAGAGGGGCGAGTGCGTGCGAGGTGGTTAGTCGCAGGAAACACAATTGTTACGACAGAATCGCGTGCGCGTTATATAAAAGCAACTAAAATTAATAGCGCGAGCGCCGCTTCTTATGAAGCATTATGTTGCTTCCACCCCTCTACACTAGGGGCTAGTGAGCTATTCACGAAGATTATTCACGAAGTGCAAGCAAAACTGTCAAAGGTCAAAGGTGGAATGACCACATTGGGTCTGCATGCACACAATAAGTTTGAGATGTTTTTTGTTTTCATGAAGCTTGCGTGCGATAACACAACACCACTTCAATTTCGAATGTCCAAAGTCTTAAGGTAAGAGAAGAAAGTGGAAAGGTAAAAGTCTAAGAAGGTGTGGTGTGGTGTTTTTTATGAGAGTAGTGGTGAGACGTTTGTCAATCGTGTCTGAAACAGCAAATCACTAAAATCATTTTGCTGATGTTTTGGTTAATTGATGAGATAAGGGATCGGCTTCCACTGTTGCCACTGTTGCCGCCGGTGGACGTAGAGGGTAGTCGAGGTAGTTGTAGTAGTAGTCGCTCGGTCGGAACCTAGCGTCTTGGGAATGATTAATATCGCTTCGTTAAAATTCAATCTAATTTATTATATTTTAGCCATCTAATTTCCGGTAGCTGACTGGTTTGCGTTTCTCGTGATTCGTGATGTCTATGTTTGCTTAGCATGCTATCATGCTAGAAATTGCTTTGGATTATCAATTACATTGAAGTTCAATTAAATTTTCTCTTCTGCAATTGTGAATAACCAAACAAAAACCCAATATTTTACTATCAAATCAATACAGGAAACACCAATAAAACACAATAAAAATTGTATGCGACACAAATTTTAAAAATACCTTTTTCCTGTCAAACTTTATCTAAATTTCTTTTTAGTTCCGGATCTAAAATTACAGTTTGGTTTATTTTTCTCTCGAGTACATTTGTCAACGTTACCACATAATATACGTACGAGTTGTAAAGGATTTTATTTGTCCTCTTTTCGTTGGCCCCAGCTATTCGTCGGAGGTAAAGAGGAAATATTACATTTTTGCGGTCAGTAACATCTCGAAAGGTGTGCAAAACTTTACGAGTTTTGGTCCACAGCTCACTAAACGCGCAAAGTTTCAAACAAATATAAATCGGAGTGTGAAACAAGACGAAACGGAGCAACAGAACACAAATATTCGTTGTGTAAGTTTCAAAATAAAATAAACTATCAACAAAAAAATGAAATAAAAATTCTAACAATTTCAATAAACATTTATTAAATATTTAATTCTTTAATTATATTCGTAAATTTACAGCAAATATGCGGCGCTTCATTTAATTCAATTAGCTGATATGCGGTGCCGTAAAATTTCATTAAAATTTATGCATCGCATTATGAAAAATATTTCGCCATCGGTTACAGGTTACCAAGTTACCAAAGTCGTGATTAAAGTGCGGCTAGCTTTATGGCTACATAAATAACACAATCCGATGGCATAATTAAAAACGTACACCTACGTATCCTGCAATCCTGCATAACTTTGCCAAGCACGTAATTTTATTCGCTAATTTAATGAATTTTCGCAGACACATGGGGTGCAGAAATGTACAGATAGCGATCTGCAAGGTAGAAATATTTAATTTTGAAAGTTAACAAACAATTATCAAATGGTGTCAAAAATATTCTATATTTTGTTTATGTGAATTTTTTCATCCCCCGAAATATACAAATAAAATGCTCACTCAGATAATGTAGGTGTAGTAATGGTGTAATACTGTTTTTTTTTTATTTTAATACTTCAAGTTTAACGTTCTTTGTTTTTTTTTGTTTAAAAAAAATGAATATTTGATTTTTATTTTGGTTTGAATTTATCTTAAGACCTGGGTTCTTTAGGCAACTAATATTGCATCAACATTGGTTGCAGCGTTTAGTTTTAATACGGTATGTGAATTATTATGACAAATGACAGTGACAAGTTAACACCAGGACTGTGTTCGAAAAGGCTGGGTGATAGCAGTGATAGTGATCTCTGATCATAGCATGGGAGTGTTATTAGGATTGCCGACCTCTGAACAACATAGTTCCTCTAATCGGCGCATAGAACGCCACCGTGCATTATACGGTGTGGTGCAAAATAGTTTGCATACGCAGAGT
>JARJDS010041149.1:0-14371 GCA_030264155.1 Atheta pasadenae | reverse complement strand
TAACCACAAAATGTGTTACACACTCTATGTGTTTTGTGACGTAAACTTATTGATAAATTTAAGGTTAGTTAGTTTTACTTAAGGGGTTAGGTCACTCTAAAGGTGGAAATTTTAGAGTGGTTAACCCCTTAACAAAAACACCCTAACTTCACTTACTTCAGATAAACAAGCTCCAAATAACGAACAATCAAATCCAAATCTAAACAACTATTTAGATTGCTGTCAATAGAATCTGGATTCAATATAAATTGTATAATAATGAACGTGCCTTTTTGAAGACTGTGCTCCGACTCCCATGGTGTGGTACTGAAAATCTCACTAATCATGTAATACAATACTTTACATATTTTGTCTTTTGACGAAAACATTTGAAGAATTGATTTCGAGAATACTTTTTTTACTAAAGCAATCGAAAGCGTTTGCCGGATTCCTTTGTCCTTTAATTTTTCGTACGTGTCTATTGCACAATCCAATATTTGTTCTATTAATTTGACTTCCCACTGTAGGAATTACAAATTTTAATAAACAATAATTACATATAAAACTATAACAATTTTACCTTACAGTTTATCAGGGAAATTTGTTTAATTAAATATTCGTACACATGAACGATGCCCAAATAGTTTTGAGGTTCAGTATTGCTGAAATACCAAAAAAGGTAAATTTCACGATGATTACGATGATGGGAAATGTTTAATGAGCTTACCAAATTAATGATTCACTTAACGACAAAACATCATTTAATTCCAAACTGTGAGATACTTTCCACATTCCATAACAGATATAACTGAAGGCAACTTCATCTTTCCGGTCAGGGCATTCAATGTATATTATAAAAATCAACACCGATATTTTTATTATATTTGTAGGCACATTTGCATTATGCACAATTGTATATAAAGTTTTAAGGAAATTGTCATAAGTATAACCTAAATTAAATTCAGATTCCCTACGAATAATAAACTGATTAACAAACCGAATATTAATTCATGTTAGTATTAAATTCGTGAATTTACTTACCTTTTTAATGCAATCAGATACTCGCTTAATAATTTTTCTAAGAGTGCAAAGTTGCAATCGTCATTATAAGCATGAAAATCGATGGCTTTATTATAAAATTGTAAAATATTTGGTAAATGTTCCCTAATATTTCCATGTTGAACATATAATGCGCAAATATCTAAGAGTAATCTATGAAAATCACGATTTGGATTATAACATAAGTACATATGTTTAGTATTATTCATTACCTTATAACTTCTTCATGGAACGGCGGAACTTCGGCAAACTTGTTCACTGGAAGCCGTGCCATTATCATGTCAACACTTTTAGGTTCATTATTTATAGTTTTAATGATCTGATTTAAACTATTCAAATTAAACATATTCATCGTGATATACTTATAGGTTGTTATAAACAAAAACAAATGACAATACTACCGTGATACCAACTTATTTTGTAGATTCCTACTTCCTACACACAATTATATCTGATAACTCAGCGACCTCTAGCGTTTCGCGCACACAACTGATCAAATACAATGACCGCCTCTAGGTTTATTAAAGTTGTTAAATGTGTGAACACGTTTAAATTAATATTACTCAAACGGTGTAGCTTGAAGTGCAATTAAATTAATCAGCTCATCTTGCAATCCGCACAATTTATTACACACAATCACTTAACACTCATCGCGCATGCGTTGTACTTACCCGTCAAAAACAATACACCACTGTCGTTTAATTGAAGTTAGACAACACAACAAACATAATACAAGAAAAACCTGAAATAAAGACAGGGTGCTCATATAATACTGAAAACACTCATTTTAATCAATTTATTTTTATATAATACTGCATACTTGTATTGAACCGCAAAGAAACCAAAAAATAGAAAATAAATAAAATAAAACAACATAAAATACAGTAAATACGTAATAATGTATTGTTTCCTCATGTTCAAGATCATATCATCGTTTGTGCTTTTACAATAAACGTAAAATATTCTTATTACTCTTTCATTTATGCTTATTATAAGTATTCTATCATATTGTAACATAAAATGGATCGTAGATCCTAATAATAAATTCTTAGTTTACTTGTAAATGTTTAAATGTACGTAACGTTATGTTATGTCGGTTAGTGTTTGTTGTTAACATGTATTTCGTCCATATTTGTACACAAAACACAATAAAAATTAAAAAAACTTGAGACTAGAGCGGGCCTGCTGAAGTTTAATCCAAAAACAAAAGAGAGACTTCAAACCATTTTAAGGTTATGACGCTTTAGAGAGCTAGCTTTGTATCTTGTTTATTGTGTTCGTTGGGTTGTCTATATATTCCAAGTCAAAAACAAATGGAAAGTTCAAGATATGTATTACTTACTTGTTATGTTTATGTTACTTTATGTAAATTACGTACGTTAAATAAACGATTAAAGATTGAGAGCTGCATGAAATTATTTACGTCATCATTCAAAGAAATTCACAGATTTGATTGTAATTGTAATTGTTATGTATGTAAGGTACGCAATATATAAATTTAACATTCTAGTTAAACATAGTAAATATCGAAACTTTAAAATGTTAAACTCCAACATGAAATTTATGTATTTATTCAAAAAACCAACAAATGAAAACCTTTAATATCTAAATTGTTACGTTCGTTATTCAGTTACTTGTTACTTTACTTGTCACTAATGTGCCTGCACTACTGTATCTAAGTATGAAAATGTTTTAGTTTTAGGGTTTTATTCAAAACATGCATCGATTAAAATGAAGTAGATTTGGCATTGGTTTCGTTTGAAGTTAACCTCAAACGAGTTGTGATCAAAATTGCATCACCAACAAACAAAACAACAATGAATTTCTGTTTTCGTAATGTTGGGGAGACATTTATATCAGCAATGGAAACACCTGCAAGTGTTCACGTTCGCATATATTTATAGATTAACGCGCTAATTATGTCAATCATCTTTGATACTCGTACGCGAAATGTCCGTACGTCTAACGCTAAATATATACGACATATAAAAATAATAATAATCGTTTTAAAAAAATCAGTGCATACGACAATCTTATCATTTCATATCGTTCTAATTACTTGCGTTCGTTTTGCTTCAACCAAAAACCTTTTGAATATGTACAAATCAGTAATTTACTTCACATCGCGACACAACAATTCAAATCATTCTTCACTCTTATACACGTCGCCATTTACTTTAACTGTCAAATGTCATTTTTTATTTGTTCATTGTTTGAAATCATTATAAATCTAAAGTCGTCTAACTGTATCTAACTAACCTAAACATAATAAGCTAAATAAAATAACGTAATTAAACAATATTAAACGTAGTTTTGAGTTTCAAAATATTCAAGAGAAGACTGTACGTAATAAATATACAAATTATGCATACAAACTATTGTTTTCTTTTGTTTTGTTTTTGTGTTTAAATGAATTGATTCATTAACATTCGATATTTCGAAACAAATTAGTAGTTTGTGCCTATAATTCCATCCAATCCTTATACTCCTTATTTCATGCTAAGCTATCATAGTTTGTCTTCAGTTGTGATTCTAATTTAATTATAGATAACTTAGCTTAAATGTGATGCATTTTGTAAAATTTCAAAGTTATTGGGACTTGTTGATGAAGATTCAGGGTCAAAATCTAAGTTATATTATTCTCAGCTATGTTTATAATATTTGTGTGATAAGTTTCCGTATATGAATAGTTTGTTTTTTAATCTATCAATTATCTCACTGCATTTGCTATGCTTATGCTGTAGTTTCTGTATGTTAATTATGCGTTTAAGTTAAGAAATATGACACATTTTCTTCGTTTACGAACTAAGAGATATTTAAATATAATATATAATATATATATATCAATATGAATATCAAGTCCGTGACTTTTGAATTTTTTTTGTTTTACCTTTACACTTTTGCGCCTCTTTTTGTTTTGTTTCAAATATTTTGTTCGCGTTTTGCTTTTTTTAAGACGTTATTGTTAGAAATATATAGAGAGAGCTGAAGGAATATCACAAGGGTACGTTAGTGAGTTAAACAGCTCTTTGGCTACGTACATGTACATCGTGTGAGTATTTTTCTTGTTTTTTTTTAACTTCATTATAGGCCGTCGCGAGCTGCCGATATGTTTCTTCAATACGGTGCGAATCGGTTGTATCCACTCCTATATACAGCGGCCTAAAAAACAAATTTAATATTAATAACATCACATAACTTTATAATAATAAATACTGTAGGTAAATAAAATAAATAACGTGGAATATGAATGAAGCGTGAGTAACTAGAACGTGAAAGAACACGAACAGCGAGCAGGTGTAATGATTTGACGTAGGCAACCAAGGTAACGATTAGAAAATAAATTGAACATATCTAATCTCTAAACTCAAATAAAACTTAATTTTAAAGATAACGTAACCTGAATAATTCGTAAAATTAATTCAATACGTTTTACCGTTTAAAATTTCTTAAAATTCGTGTAATTTCATTTTAATTAATTTATTTGAATGCTTACCCCATAGCCTGCCATTGGTCCAATACCGTGACCCAGGTACGGCTCGTAGTCGCGGCCATAGCCGGCGACGGTCGCGTAGCCTGCCACTGGCTGGGCTGCCGCCGCCGCACCGTAGCGGGCGGCAACTGCCGTGTAGGTGGCTGCCGCCGCATAAGTGGCCTGTTGGGCAGTCGACAGAGGTGTTTTTAGTAGCGGAGCAGCTGCCGCTGCGGCCTAAAACAAAACCGAGCCATGCACAAATAGAGGCCATGCCACATCGAAAGCACACGGAATCGTGTGAAAGAGATGTACACACAGTCAGTACACATTCGTTTTGTTTCGTTCCTATTAGGTCGAAATTACAATAACAATTATCAGTAATAATTAATAATTAAAACCAATTGCCGTCATTATATTTTTTAAGTTTTTAGATCAATTGTTATTGCAATCACGACTAAAAAGATAAACATTCATTACCAAGATGGGAAAATGTCAGGGTTTTCTTTACTTTGGGATGATTCTGGATAAGAAAAACATTAGGAAATGTTTACATAATCACAAAAGAAAAAACGTCGTCTAACGAGCAGTATTTTCAAATACAGTATAGAACATTTACTTCACAAGAAGTTTAAAAAATTAAATAATACAGAGCTAATTTTTTGTGTATCGTTAAGTTCGACAAAATATAATTTATAAAATTCTTATTCTATTGTATGCAACACGTTATACACTAATTTCCTAATGATAAAATCAATATATTTACTTTATTAGACTTCGCGTTATAGAACTAATACAATTAAAATGTGTGTACATACTTTTTATGTTGAAGCAACGGTTGAAGAAAACAGATTTGAGTTTAGTTTTAATTTTAAATCGATCAACACCTATCGTCCTAACGTAATGTGTATGATGTGTTGCATACAATTAATTAACTCTGCACCTTCGGCACGAATAATACGAACAAAATAATAAAATTAAATAAACATGTTATTGGACAAAAATTATTACAATAACATATCTATTTACACATTGCATAAACAAATCTGAAATCTAACAACATATTTATTTAATTTATATAAACTTGTAGTGCATAGAAAGTCGCACGGAATAAGAATAAACTTTAGGGTGCAAAACACACATGAAAAATGCTCTTAACTTAACCTAATTTGTGATATGCACACGTAGACGATGCATAAAACACTTAATTGCAAACGTTTGAAACATTTAAACTAATTATTAAATGAAATATGAGTTTTCGAAACATAAGTAATAAATATTAAGTAACATCCTACGTTTCATATTAAAATTGTTTCAAACAAAAGAGAAATAATTAACACCTAATTTGATACTGGATGTTACAATACTTGTCTTTGGTTATGTTGAAATATATGTAAACAAATGTAACCTTGTTATAAATATTATTTGAAGGTTAGTTATGTAAACTTATGTAAAAAAAAGTACGTTAAATTTCCGTAACACCCAATATCATTTTGAATTAAATTTTTATGGTTAAACAAATAAAATTATTTTAAAACAAAAGTTTCAACTCATTAAATACTGAAAAACAAGAATTTTTAGAAATAAAAATAATAAAAATTTACGCTTTCTTGTTTTTTTTGTTTTAACTTTTGTTTTTTGACAAAAACTATCAATGACTTTGAATTAGGTATAGTTTCACCCTAATTTTGGTCGTCATTATAAACGAACATAAAACGGCTCATAAACGGCTCTTCTTGTGACCCGACCGCGATTCGTTGTGATACCTGGATTTGGGATCGGAGGAAGACCGGCAGTCGTCATCATCATCGTCGTACTCGTCGTCAACGTCCGAGCTGTGTCGACGAGAGCGCCGGTGATGATGGCGTTCGCCGTGTTGGTAATGGAGCTGCGGGTGATGAGGGTGGTGGTGGAAGGCGGCGAAGTCACGTACCTGCAACCTGTAGTTGGGATCAGCGGCGTGCGCTGCGAGAAACGGATCATAGTAAACGCCGCCGGCGTCCACCGGCAGCGTGTTCAGCACCGGCGTGTAGCTCAGCGCACCTGCCAACGGCGCTGGATGGCGAGCAAACGCAGCGGCGGCAGCGGCCGCCGCCGGGTAAGCAGCGGCACGCGCGCGCCCTCTTTGGATCGCTGCGACACCGCGCAGTGCTTCCGGCCATTGGACGCACATAGGAACTACAACATCAAGCACATTATTATATTAACATCACATCGTTACACGCGCACATTTCTAGAATTTGAAAATTATTCGAAAATTATAGAGTATAGGATAATATATTATTTAAAATAAAAATTGTGTGTTTCGATTTTCTAATGATGATTTTCGTGTTGTTTGTCTGTTAAGTCCTATTATCCTATGCATTAAATATAACCTAAAATATTGTTTTTATTATCTGAGCTCTGATTAATTATTCATCGGACTTTAATCGATATACAAGGTGTCTGTTCGTTTATTATTTATAACATTATTTTTCTTTTATCCGTCGATTTGTTATTTTGTATGTGAAGAGGGAAACACATTAACCAGAAAGCGACAAAATGCATTTTTAACATTCAGCTTTTGTATATAGGGTCAAATGCATTTAAGCTTTGAACAAATTACAACAATTACAAATTATTTTTTGAATAACCATCAAATGTATAGCATTTTTTCGAATAAATAATTTGCAATCATTGAAGAATAGTTCAAGACATGTTACTCAAAATATGGATTAATACAATTTTATATGCGACTAGAATATATATGCGACTGAAAAACAATTACCAATTACACAATTGTACATTAAATATGTCATAAAATTACCAGTCAGTGTGAATCTAGTGAAACACGTGTCACTATGTATATATAACAAGATTATTCGTCCATAATCAAATGAAACAATAAAAATTAATAAGCGTCACATGCTCCCTATGGTAAATATAAGTAATATCAAAAATCAAACTCAATGCGCACAGACACCCTGTATACTGGTGTGTACTGAGGTGTTAGGTGTGTGTTTCCAGCGTGAAAAAAAGACGTAATAATCATAAGAAATAAAATCAAAATAAAGAGAATAAAAAATGCCACCGAGACAACAAAAAACGGTTATTCAAATAAAATAAAGAACAAAAACGTAAACTACAAATAAACAATCAGTGGAACAATTAGATGCAATTAATCGTGCGCACCACGCGTGCGCGAAATAAAAATCATCTCAACAAATTTCAACACAAAGCCGAAACACGTTCCAGTAACATGATAACATAAAGAAAATAGTAATAGTAGGTAAATAGTAGTACAGAAACAAAAAATAGTACTCGTATGTTGTACCTAGTGTCCAATATGCAAGTATTGTGCATGTCAAATATGTTTTATATATTATGTATAGGAAGTAAAAATGTATAGAATATTTTGAAAAAAAAAACCAGCCTGTTTGTTGTACTAGACAATTGTTTGGTTTGTACAAGACAACAGACTGAATACCAACCTGTGGGTAATGTCGGTGGCTTCTTGGTTTGAACTCGTGCTGTGGCGTTATTCACCTATTGGTTCGATCGCGATTTGTGCGTCGAGAGAGAGAAAAAGAAAGAGGTTGCCCCAAATTAGTTTTGTTCGTTTTCTTAAAAGAATCCAACGAACTACTGTCAATTATTTTTTTTTTAATTCCGAAAAATTTTAAATGGTTAAACTTTAAACTATTAACTTAATAATTAAAGTAATAATTACGTTACTTAAGTAACATAAAGTTCTGTAATTAGTCGAACAACTGACAGTAACTCGAATGAATTCATGAAGCAAACTTTCTACAACGAAGAATAAACAAATTCTTGAAATTAAAATTTCAGACTAATTGTTACATTTCTTCGCAGTAAAAAATTCGCCATATTAATTAAAGTCCTGACAATACAATTCTAACCTTAAAACTAAACTATAATTAAAACAAAAACGCCAATTGACAAATTTAAGATATTACATTATTTTTGTAAATTTTAAAGCACTCAGTAAGCCATTAACAAGTTCTAAGCTAACATTTACAATTCTGATTATTATGATTTGTGGCTTCTGAATGTTATTTTAAAGATTAAAATGGAAAGTACTAATTTTCTTTTCATGTAAATTAACAACAGTAAGAACAGTAAGTTAATTTTATTTTGAAATTTTGTTTTTGCCGAAATGATCTCATTTTGTAATTTGCGTTTTCGTTGTTTGTGAGCGCAACAAAGCAGGATTAAAACTGTCTGTGGCAACTACCCCAACAAAATTGCATAATTCTGTGATTAATCGTAGCGTTGCCGTTGATAAATGATCTTCTTCCTTTCCTGGGCGTACTGACTTTGTTATTAATCCTGCTTTATTCTGCTTATTAATAAACTTAGTTGCTTAAGTATATAAAGGATTGTTTAGGTGTCTGTAAACCACATAAACCTAAAAAAATAACAGATTTTTCTTCATTTGAAATTTTAATTAGAAAAATTAAATTTTTCACAATTTGTAAAAATTAAACTTAAATAAATCTGTTATTTTATATTGGTTTATTGATAATGACCAAATTTAATGTCCAGGATTCAGGAAGTAGAAGAAGGATAAAGGAATATTTCATTTTTGTTTGACAATTTTGAAGTAAAACTCGAAATATCCCTCAACAATGAAATCAAAAAAAATCCTTTCTCTAATCCGTAATTTTTTTAAATTTAACACCGGAATTTGTAAATTTTGATGAAAGTTCTGTGTGTGGTTTACGGACACCCGTTCGGGAAACGGTAAAAAAGGTCTTCATTTTTTATCATAAAAAAAGGAGTGTATTTTACGTATGCAGAGGATAATCCAAGGTTTTGAGGTTAGAGTGGTGTGGTGCGTCGGTATATCTTGCTTGCTTGCTCTTGTCTTGTTTCATCCGATCGTTACCCACTTACCTCAGCGATGACACGCGGGTTGAGAGGACGGTGGTTTGTTCGAGAGGGTTGCGGATAACTACACACCGTCAGCACCAATGCCTAATTTTTGTCATAGTCATTTTTTCACAGACTTCCACAGACCGCCTGGGAGAGACAGAGAATCGGTAAACAGTGTGGTGCTCGTTCGTGTTCGTTTAATTTTTTGTTTATTTTTCTTTTAATTAACGGGAAATCCTAAGTTTAAATTATTTTTTTCAAAATTTTTGCAAAGTTTCCAAGTTTATATATGTAGTCGTCTTGTCGATGGTTTGTTTGGTCGTTAATTAAATTCAGGAGATTCAAATATGTGTTAGTCACTTAGATAATAAAAAGAAGCCAGCGCAAGCCACACGATAAAGGGTTTTGGACCTTGTGTTACCACAAGGTTGTGGGTGTTTTGTGTCAAAATTTCGACTTTAACTTGACCAACAAAAAAAACTGGTGATCTCTTTCCAAAATTGTTTAAAAAAGATTTCAATCCTTCACACAAGTTGTTGTTTCGGGGGGTTGTTTGGATTTTTGGGGTTGTTTTCTGGTAGGGTAGGGAAAGAGAGCAGGACATATGTTGTTCGTAATAATAACAATAATATATAATAATAATAATAATAAACGAGAGAATTCATGCACACCTCTATCTTTCTTCCCTCAACCACGGTGCCGTGAAGTCGGTCTCGTGCGCGGTCCGCATCAGCACTATTTGCGAATGTTACAAAACCGAACCCCTGCATGCAGACAGACAAAGACATGCATTAAAACAGCGTGCAAATGACATGATGACATAGTTACGTTAGACGTCATGCGTCTAGAAGCTCCGTTACGTTAGAACTACTACACTGTTAAAGCTTCATATCATTCCATATGTATAATATTTATAATAATTATTTCATTTCGTTGTTGTTGATTTGGTTCATATATATCATATTTCAATCAAATAGTCAATTATTGAATTACTCGTACTAGAAGCAGTACATCATATCAGAGCTCTATCATGATTTAATTAATTGTTTGCACTTTATTGAATCAATTATTATTTAAACAAACTCTATTTACACAAATTGGTGATTTTATCTTGTATATCAAAAAGGGGGAGGGCACTGTGTCGTGTTTTGCCAAAAGTACAGCAGTAAAATGCCAAAAAAGAACAACAAAAGCGTTCGCTACAAATTCGACACAATCCAATCAGTCGACTTCGAGAGTGTTATCGGCCCGCCTTTGGCCCCAAAACGCCGACGCAATCGTCGTCTCTGTTAATACATACATCTACTAGAATATAGTACTAGCAAGAGATTACATGATGCCAAACATTCAGTCAGAACATTCAATAATCGGCCCAATTGTCATCATCACCATATCACCATCATAAAAATCATCAAATCACCAATCGCCATAATCATGATCATCAAATTCGAGATTCAATCAAATTCAACAAAACAAATCAAATGCAGAGATAGACCTTAAATAAATATTAGCACGGGTATATAGTTTGTTTCCTAAACTTGACTGTGACACTACGTTTTCCTAAACTTTTTCTAACTTTGAATTATTTGATTGATTCATTTCGTATGTCGTTGTTGTGTGTAGGTGTGGGTGTTTTAGTGTACATTTTGCATGTGGGTTTTAATAGCAATAAATTCAAATACAATTGTTCAAAGTCAACCAAAAGAAGAGTAAAATCAACGTTTAAAGTCATAGGTCAAGACACTTGTATCGGCCAATAAAAGTGTAACAACGAAAATTAAGATGTTTAAAAACTACGTCTGTGTCAACACACCGTGAGTCAAAAAAACTAAACTAATCAAGTAGCCGTCCATTTATTTATCAATCACAATAAATGGGAAATATAGCAGCCAGGTCAATAAATACCATAACACAAAGTCAAAACTTATCAAATTCAAAACAAAAAACACCCCATTTAAATTTTATTGGTTATTATAACACTTGCACAAAAACGCTCATAGAAAGTTACGAGTAAGATTCAATAGATAACCAAAAACTAACCTAATTTAATTTTTGCAATTTGCTAAAGAGTTAATTACCTAACCTTTAACTAAGTTTTATTGAAATCTTAATATTTCAACGTTACAATTTGACCCCAAAGTTCAAAAACTTGAAATGTTCTTACCAAACAATCGTTTGAAAGTGTAAATATTTAACACCAATAAATTCTAATTTAAAACTCATTAATAACACGAGTTCCTAACTTTGACTACATTACAACCCCCGACTACACACTGTAGTAGTTGAATTAACCATTCAATTTGTAAGTCAAGTCAGCTCAAGCCTTTCAAGTTTGAAAACTTGCGCCTCGGCACGAAATTACAAAGTTGCTAACTTTGAACAAGAATCGCTTCTTAGGTTTAGAAAACCTAATTCACCTCTCCAGACTCCAGCAAAGCGCTTCTTGCGTGCAGCGCGTGACATGTCAAACAAAGTTTCGATTAATTGTTAAATTATTGAATCTTACTCGCTCCACTCTGCTGCGTCTTTGGCGCAAATGCTACGATCAGGGGCGCAAGAAACGGTGTCGAGTATACGTTGTGTGTGAGTGTGAACAAAAACATCTCGTGTAAGGGTTGGTGGTAAATGGCAAGAATAATATCAACTTCGGGTAAATATATATAATATATATAATATTTTGTTGTAAACAGCCAGGGAACGGTGCTTCACCACATTTAATATCAAACTACAACTAATGTAAGCGGAAAATCAACATTTTCAGATTGTTATATTGATAAATAGTATTCAAAATTAATTATAAAGAGATGAAATTAAACGAAAAAAAAACAATGAAGAATGATATTAAATTATAAACTGATATTAATAAATACTGGAAATATTGAGTTAAAAATTAAATGATTTGAACTAAAATTGAACGTTTTTTTAAATTTATATTATCCATAAATTTAAAAACAGGATATAAGATTTCGTAATGTACAAAGCGTTTGGAAAATATTAAAAGAATTGATTTAGAATATTAAAAGTGGCGAACCCCCAATGTCAAAAATTTTCAATTGAATTTTTTTAATTAAAAAATAATTTATATTGGGAGTGAAGAAAGAGAATTTCCATCATTTGCTTGAAATAATTTTAAGGTTAATATTTACTATTAGTAGTTTTTTTTTTCAAAAATAATAATTGTGAATTAAAGTGAATTAAATTATGAAAATAAAACAAAATTGGCGTTCTTTTGATCACGCTTGTCACTTGTTATCGGAGTTCAAGGCGGGCCTTTTCGCACGCGAAAAGTTTTGATTGCTCTAAGATTCATCATCGAATTATCGAAGATTTGTAATCATTCTCTGCCTGTCGATCGAACAATTGATTGTTGCGTTAAATGTTTTCGTTAAAGCAGGATATTGATATTGAATCAAGTCGCAGATTGATTATTTTCATAATTCAATAGGAATCTTGTCATGTCGATAAATATGGTTCGTACATTTTCATAGAATAATTTGTAAAGTTTGCATACCTTTGATCCGCGTTCGTTAAAAATGATCTCGACGTCTAAAATCGCGCCGAATTGCTAAAACGAAAAATCACAAATGAATAAGATTATAATATTTTAAATGTCAAATAATTACCCCAAACATAGCTCTAAGATCAGGATCTCTAAACCTAAACGGAATGTTTGAGACGTGCAATCGCTTGGGTTCGCTTTTGATGTTAGAGTTAGGTGTGCCTGGCAGCGCCACCTCTCCGGCGACACCCTCCGCCGCATTTACAGCCTGCTGCACTTGCACTCCACCCGCTGCTTGTGCCGAAGGCTGAGCTTCAGTCTCCGCCTGCTGTTGCTGGGCAGCCACTGCTGCGGCGGCGGCAGCCGCCACCGCTGCAGCCTGCTGTTGTTGCACGACGACAGCAGCGGGCTGCTGCTGTGCGTCGAACTGCTGTCGCGCTGGACTACCCAACGCTTGTTGTTGCTCCACCACCGCTGCCGCCGAGTTTGGCTGAGGCGGAGGTGGTGAAAATGGCGGTCCTACGGCAGCCGCCTGTGGAGGCGGCAACAGCGGTGCATCCTTCACATCAACGGCTGTCTTAACGTCGCCGTTTTGTGTTGGAAAACCGGCCGGAGCCGCCGCTCCGAACGGGGTTGTCATACCCGTTTGCACCATGTGCTAAAACCAAACAAAAAAATTAATATTAATAAAACCCTTCAATAAAATATTACAAAACTTATAAAAGCATCAACATATCCATTAATTATAAACTATACCATTAATGTTATTTTAGATACAATTTATAAATAGGTTAAGAAAAACACCAAAATTCAAAATGGCGACGGCGCGTTCGCGGATGATTATAGCAACCAGCATGTCTAATATTTATTTCATTACGCAGTAATTCCATAAATTCATAAAACCTGTATTAGTTCCGCCATCTTCGGTCGTTCGTCGTCAAATTTATTTAATAACGAAACACTACACAACGCGCACAAAATCTTAAGAGTCTATAAAGTTTAGAAAAACACGTTACACGTCCAAGCACTTACAACGAACTGACGCAAAATTTACAACCATCACAAGCTTACAGAGAAGAAGTATACGCAACCCAAAATACACTGTCATTACGTCAAAAGTAAGAAGCAACACCAGTAACACGAATAGCAAATGAGATTCTAAAATTACTGAAATGTTCTGTAGACCATGCTCATGAAACGAACTGAACATAGCAATCATCACCACACTATATTCGTATCGTATCATATCCCAAGTCAAGTCATACCACGCCAGAAAATTTTTAAACACTCGAAGTTCAACGACGCATGTCGGAATGTACCGAATACCAACGAATCCTATACTTTGACTTGAATGTGTCATTTTTCTGTTGTGACATCTATAATTATTATCCATTCCTCTAGGTATTTTAATATAACATGAAAAACAATAATCAAAATATAAAGATGCAGCTTTATTATTGCATTTTATGACTCATTAATTACGCCCG